>PVKB01007781.1:0-27172 GCA_004027205.1 Ctenodactylus gundi
CTCATGTTTAAAAATTTAAAACATCAAAGAGAATAATCTAGGTCCTCTTTTGGGAATTCAAATGGGATTTCCTTGAAGTGTCACGTGACAGTGACACCTAACAGATGGAGAGTGTCAGCTTTCTAATTCTTCATCTGAAAAGCTTTGATATTGTAATATTTAAAATCAAATGTTGCATCCTCTTCTCTCAATCATATAAATGAGAACATGAAAAGCCACTTAGAAGTTCAGCACTTAAATGTCACTATACATGTCCAATATTGTTTGGGGGGAATTTGTATTGAAGTATATTTGAGTACATTTATACCATTATTTTTATCTTTTAAACATGTAACTTTTGCTTGTTTGTACACTATACTAAGCATTAAACCCAGGGCCTTGGGGTAGGCTACATCCCCAGCCCTAAAGATTTATCATTTCATTTAAGCTAAAAATGAATGTAAATCTGAAAGATGCTTATAACGTTATTTTTGTGCCTGGGGAAGGCTGCTTCATTAGCATGGTTGAAGAGCAGAAGCCCTGATGGTGATGGGATACAGGCTACTATTAAATCAGCAGAACACTAAATCAGCCAGCACGAAATTTAATATGACATTTTTGAGACACAGAACTAACTCTAAAGGACATACCACTTTCAAGTTAATTGCCATTGTTGCTCTAAAGTGTGAAACAATGAATACAGGGAGTATATTAAAGAGATGTTGAGATTTCTTATTTAGTCTTTTGGTAAAGTGTTGAAAACTTTACACAGGATATAGTACATCCAATAAACAATATTAATACCCCAATTTCTTGGTTCTTTTGAGGGCAAACTAGACATTTTATCAACACAAAGTACTCTTTTAGTCAGCACATGAACATACCAATAATCAAAGCAGTTAAGCCTTTCCGACACAGCCTTACCTAAACTGGTAAGAATATTTTGATGCTAATTTGTTAAGACAAGAAAACTAAAGAGAATTCATTTCAGCTATTTAAATCCTGTCACTGATGCCTATGCCTTATGGCTCAGATAAACTATTCAGATGTCTCTTTCTAATCATCTTTCTTGAATTAATCTTTCAGCTGGTGGATCATGATATGATTCACTTAAAGAATGTCAGCCTCAATTCTTTGTAAAGACAGAAGAGAGCAGGGTTGAAAGGATACAGAACTGCACTGTTGTGACAGGCAAATGTTAGGATAATACCACAAAAGTTAGAAAATTATTATTTTAAAATCAGGTTTGCAGACCTATGGAGATCGCAAAATATGATTATGCTTTGATGCAGAGCCTCTACTCTGAACATATATGCCAATGGCAGATTAAAAATATAAGTGAACACAATCATCTTCCAAATAAAGATGGAGTTGAGAATGAGAATGGGAACAGAATACAGAGAAAGGGCAGGACTTGAGCCCCGAGCCTCACAGGCTACCAGTCTGAAGGCAGGCTCCCACCAGGAAGCAAGCAGTCACTGTGGTCCAGTGTCCAAGGTCAAGTAAAGACCAGCCTGGGAAGGAGGCATAAGTCAAGCCGCTGCTCACCACTGCAGATCAAGAGCAAGTGCAGGCACACACAGACAGTAGGTAGCCAGTAAACCAGACCACCCTCTCCCCTTGCACTACGTCTCTGTGTAGTGATGGGCTTACCAGCATCATTTTGTGGAACAGAAGCTCAAGCCACCTGTGGAGACATCATTCTGGATAGGAAGACTTAGGGCTCATCGGACACAACCATTAAGTCAGAAGGAAAATATGAACTCTTGCAAGTATGGTACGTATTAGTTCTAAATGCAAAGGTGGGCTAACTTGGCTATAGACAAAAGTTTACTCTCCTAAGTTTAATGTGAATGAATTAATTTTATAGACCAGTCTCACAAAGATTTTAAAACAAGTATGCTTAGGATACTAAGAGAAATAAACTAAGGCATACTTTTTTAAAAAATCATAAAACCCCAAGACATTATGGAACACAACCAGGCAGAAATAAAAACCATGGATACAGAAAAGCATTAATTAGAATTTTTAAAAATGAAAATTTTGTCCATTTAAGTAAACAAAAGCAGTGCAGATGGGATTAAACTCTGGATTGAGCTGTGCCATGCAGCACAAAAAAGACAAGAGACAAAAATAAAATGGTCAGGTAACATGGAACATTGATAAATGGAAGGGAGGACCATTTCCAAGGGAGAACAACTACAGAGTTACAAGGTACTCAGGACTAAATCTTAGGAAAATGTAAATGATGTTTTTGAAGTAAACTATAATACATTATTGAGGAACACATAAGAATCCTTGAAAACATTCACAGACATAGCATGAAAAACAAAACTCCTAACTGCCAGGTCTCCTAAAATTATCATGTTAACACAAAGAAAAAAAAAATTAAGCTCCTAACACTTTTTTTTTTAGTTAAGCATGTGTGTCCTAAAAGTCATATATAAGGACAAAGACCCAAGAATAGGCAAGATGACACAAAGGAAAAGAGTTGGAGAAATGTCCCCATGTGATCTCAAAACTAATGATAATGCTATGATAGCTATAAGTATGTGTTCAAGTGAGGAGATGACCTGTGATGCCACCATGTTGAGCACTAAAAAAGAAGCCTACAAACACACAGACCATGGACATACGTAAGGACAATTTAACATATAGCTTCTAGACCACCAGCCAAGTATTGCTGTGCAAATAACAAAACAAGACCTTTACCTCACGGAATACATAAAAACTGATGTATCAATCGCAGGAGAAATAAAAACAGTAATAAGACAAGTAAAACTTTCAATTACATAATATTATATTGTGATAATAAGCACAGACATGAAAAAAATATACTGTGAAAAAGCACAGGCATAAAAAAATGTTTAAAGAAATAGCACAAACCACAAAAAGAATGAATTTGATTAAAATAAAATGAGAACCTTAGACCCAATTAGCACAATTTGAAATAACTTTTGTTACCTAATCAAGAATTTAGTAACAAAGTTATATAACAAAGTCTGAAATAAATAAAAACAAGGTAAAACTCAAATACAAAACTGAGATGTGTTAGTGTCAAAAGGCCAGAGCTGGTCTGGGAATTGCCCTACTGGGCTAGCTTACAATCTGGGCTTCAGCTGTCTCAAGGTCCAGGCTGCATAGGAAGCACGCCTACTTTTCAAAGCTCTAGCCTGGCTGGGAAACAAGCCAATGTCTCAAGGTCCTAGCTGGCTAAAAATTGAAAAACAAAACAAAAGCTCAGAAAGCTCCTCTAACCCGGCTTCCCCAACTTTCCAATCCTGTAACACCACCTTCCAGCCCAGGTTTAAATATCGATGCCTCCCTGTTTCTGGGTTGGGCTGAAATCTCACTTCTGATTCTCAACATGCTGTCACTCCAATAAAATCTTTATCTTTTGCCTTGAGCACATGGCAGAAGCCTATCAGGAATAGGGATGGTTCATGGCATGGTAGACAGGAGGCCAAATGAGCAAGGAAGGGCACAGCTAACACATGTCCTTCCAGGTCATGTCCCGGTCATCCATCTCTTCCAGGTCAAGCCCCCATGATCTTCCCCTTCCAGGTCAAATTCCAATGTTCCACCCCTCTGGGGCAAGCCCCTGTGTCCTGCCCCTTCTGACCAGGCCTCATCTCTTAAAGCACATGGGTTTCCACAACAACTAAATATGTGAAGCTTTTGAGGGACATTCCAAATCCAAACCATAAAACACACATGCATATGTACACACACACACACACACACACACACACACACACACACACACGATTTCTTATGCATGCATATGAGAGGTACTCACACAGAAAAAAGAAGGAAATAATAATTAAAATTATAAGATACCACTAATACCACTAAATTGGCAAAAACAGAAATCTGCCAACAGCAGCTATTGGTAAGGATGAGAACAAACTGCTCGTACAGTGCTGGGGAACATGAACTGAAAGATCACTTTAAATGACATCTGTCCATAGCTGGTTGAATTCAAGAACTATGCATAAACCCCAGGGCTCACCAACTCCACTCAGAACTTTATCAATATGTGGTTGTCATCTGAACCACAGAACACAGAAAGTGATTCAATGAATTATTTTCTCTTACCTTCCAAGGATGGTACAAAACTGTTCCAGATGCTTAAGTGGGTAAAAACCTAATTCCTCCTTACAATGAGGCTAGGGTTTAGTTCTCTAAGGAGTGTTGGTAAGGAAGGCTGTAAGAGAATCACGAACAGCAGGCTTGTCCAACCAATGGCCTGAGCATTGCATGTGGCCCAGGATGGCTTTGAATGCGACCTGACACAAATTCATACACTTTCTTAAAACGTTATGAGACTTATTTTGTGTGTGATTTGTATTCACAACTCCACTGCGTAATTTTTCCATATTTGTTCCGTAAACTGAACAGGGTGGAATAATCAAAGTAGGCTATATCCACAAATATCAGACTATTGTTTATAATCTGCATTATAGCTGAAAACAGTTTGGACAGAAGAAACAAAAGATGATTAAAATTAACTAATAAAACTGAGTCAGTTGCTTCCCTCTGTGGTCCTGGGCTGCCTGTGAACGTCATTCATGGCTGCCCAGCAGCTAGAGTCGTGTCCAGTGTGTCCAATGATGGCACCCAGGCTGGGTGCTACCAGAGAGTTAGTAACACAGCTCCACAAGACTGTAAATATTTAATAACATTTTTACAAGATTTTTAGTGATATCTTTCATGATTCCACTGCACGGTTCTCCAGTGTAGACTACATAGGTGATGACAGAATGCTGTCAAGAGGAAGACACAGTGCAGTTCTCATTCCACTTCCCGTGCCCACCACACACAGTCAGACAAATCAAACCCCACATGCACCAGATGTTGCAGGGGCTTGCAGGACTTGGTCAATAAAAAGCAACTATTAGTGATAATAGCAGTTTAACTTATCTACATGTGTGTGTCGGTAAAGACAGCTGTTTGTTGTTATTAAGCTTGTGTAAGTTTTCTCACTCATTACACTTGGATTTGCATTATTATGTAAAATAATCAGTTGAATGCCCTGGCACCAGCAGTAATATAGAAGTACAATATATATTGTTTTTCTGCATTCTATTGTTATAATTACATATACAATATTGTTAATATTATAAAAATGAATGGTTGTTTAGTTATTAACTTTTGGAATGCTTAGACACTAAACTCAAAGAAAAAATTTTGATCTATTTTTTCAAAAATTTTAGCATGAGGGGTTGAAACCCAGAAAGCCTTTCTACTAAACTACATTCCCAGCTCCCAGCCACCCACCTTTTTGAGACAGAATCTAAATTGCTACAAGCTAAATTGACCATGCTAGGCTCAAACTTACAATCCTCCCACCTCAGCTTCCCAGAGTCCTTGGATTACGAGCATGTGCCACAAATCCTGGCTTAGTCATGTCTCTTTACTAGACTTTTATTAAGATATAAGACCTGTCTTTCTGTAGAAAATTATTCCTCACCTCACAATCATACCTTATTCCCATTTTTTGGCAGTATATAATTTGTGAACAACTATCATCAAAGATAAAGCACACAAAGAATAGACTTAAGACAAAAACATTTTGATAAGCATTTTGGAAACTCCTCCAAGATGAAATCACTTCCATAAAGGTAGACATTAGAATGTTTGTGAAATAAGGCCAAACAACCTGCTTTATGTTTACACTGCCCTCTTTCATTAATGACATAATAAAAATATGAAAATTTTGTAACTTAAACATACATATTAATTATACTATATATTTTGTATTGGACCAAGACAGTTCTTCTTCACTCAGTATGGCCCAGGCAATGCCCAAAGGGTGGACACTCAATTAAAGGGATATTCCCAGCCCTATGGTTAGAACAGTCTAAAGTGAAATAAACTATACATCCACCAATAGGAGCTCAGATACATACATACACACACACATACACACACACACACACATGCACATATGTACACACATATTTATACACACACACACACACACACACACACACACACACTTTACCAGAACAATATATATTAGGAAAAAATAAAGAAACAGTATTATCTCATGAAGATACCTGGATAATGCAGAATGAAAAAATTAAGTTGCAGAACAATGCATATAGTCTGCCACTGTTATAGTTTGGATCTGGAATGGTCTACACACTCCCATGTGTTAAAGGCGTGGTCTTTAGGTGGTGCTTTTGGAAGATCATGGAATTTTTGGAAGATAGGATGTCATGGCAGGTGTTAGGTCACTGAGGGGATCTGGATTCTTGTTC
The DNA here is from genome assembly GCA_004027205.1 of Ctenodactylus gundi. Lineage (NCBI taxonomy): Eukaryota > Metazoa > Chordata > Mammalia > Rodentia > Ctenodactylidae > Ctenodactylus > Ctenodactylus gundi. Next base: position 6,246 of record PVKB01007781.1, read on the forward strand.
TCTCTCATTTCAGTCACTAGGTGAATAGGTTCACTCTTCCTCATCACACTCCCTGCCATGGTATGTTGCAGCCCTACAGGCCTAAAAGCAATGGGTCTGCATGATCACGAACTAAAAGCTCAAATATCATAAGCCAAAATAAGCCTTTCCTCTTTTTAAAATTATCCCAAGTATTCATTGTAATAGCCAAAAGCTAACACAAATGTCACTGGTATGCAAGTTGGACATCTGTGAAAAACAATGTGATATTTTAAGTACAAATACATATATGTTTAACAAAAATGCAAAATACATGCAAGAAAAGAATTAGGAGCAAATTTACAAAGGGAGAATATAATGGCTCTGAGTTGAGGATCACAGGAAAATTAAACTAAATTGCAATTAATGTTTTATCTCAAGAGTCAAATTTAAAAAAATTAATGCTAAACCTTTGTGATTAAAATATGGGTTTTTGTATTACTTGGTTTACTTTCCTGAATCTTTAGTATAGGTCATACTGATGGCATCTCACATCTGTTAGAATGGCTAAAATAAATGATACAGAAAATACAAGTGCTAGGAATAATTTCAAGAAATGGAAACTTTTGTATATTTGGTGGTGAAATTGCAGACTGACACAACCACAGCAAAAAAAAAAAAAAAAAAAAAAAAAAAAAAAAAAAAAAAAAAAAAAAAAAAAAAAAAAAAAAAAAAAAAAAAAAAAAAAAAAAAAAAAAAAAAAAAAAAAAGGCGGTCCCTCAAAAAATTAAGGATAAGCTGGGCTGGGTAGCACAGGCCTTTAATACTAGCCCTGTAGGAGGATGAGGCAGGAAGACTGCAGTTCCAGTCCTGCCTGGGAAATGCAGCGATTTAGAGAAACTCCGTGTCACTAAACAACTAAAAGAGGATTGGGATATAACTCAGGTTCAAGGCCCCAAGTTCAATCCCCAGTACCACAAACTAAAAAAATTAAACATCAACAACTATTACATGATCCAGCAGTCCAGCAATTCAACTCCGGATATATACCCCAAAGAACTGAAAGCAGGATCTCAACTAATATTTGAACACTCATGTTCAAACGACCCTTTTTCACAGTGGTGAAAACAGGAATGCAACTTAAATGCCCACAGACAGATGAATACAAAAGCAAAATGTGGTACGTGCACATAATATATTATTAGGCCTTTTTAAAAGGGAAACTCTTGGACACATGCAGCAACGTGGATGGATCTCGAGGATGCTGTTAAATAAATAAGCCTGTCACAAAAGGGCATATACCGTAGGATCCCATGTATGTAAAATTCCTAGAGTAGTAAAAACCATAGAGGCAGACCAATGCAGAGAGTGGTGGTTGCCAGGGCTATGGGAAAGGGCTACAGCGGGTTTTTGTTTCAGTTTTGCAAGATGAAAGTAGTTTGGGGGGGGGGGGGGGGGGCAGGCGGTGATGGTTGCACAATAATGTGATTGGACTTTAACACTGTTGAACCATACACTTAAAAATGGTCATAATGGTAAATATGATGCCATGCATATTTTATCACCATAAAATGCTGAAAAAAATTTTAAACCTTGTACTGAATAAGATTAAAAACCTGGTAAAATGTAAGTCTAAGGATTTTTATGGAGCTATAAAATTTACAACAGGCTAGGTCTGTATCGTCTTGCCTTGTTTTTTCTGATAGCGTCTGCGATTCTGCACTTGGATGTCTCCAACCCATCCTCCCTCCTCTTGCTGAATGGTCTCTTTAACACATAAACCTTTTCCCTTTAGTCACCTTTCAAAGATCTGGCTTTAAGCTCTACAGCAAGTGTACAAGTTCTCTTTGAGCCTGCCTGGAAATCTAGTGTCCCCTCATTAGTTGATTCTCCTAAAGTACCAGCTTCTTTTACTCCCGTGACCATGTCACACTGGTAGGTGCTTGTGGCTATTTCCCTCATGAAACACCTTCCCGACACTGAGTCAGACTTCATCGCCCCAGGATGACTCCACCGACTGGTACACTTACGGTGCCGGGTTTTTTGTACAATGAAATCAGTTCTAGGGACGGACGGGGAACTGTTGCACAATGCTGCGAATGTCTTTCATACCACTGAACTGTACACTTACAAACGGTCACATGTACCCTCATCCCTATTTTGCATCCCCCTCTGGTCTCTGACACTTTGTATCCTTTACACTCGCCGGAGGGACGGTGGTGTGCCGGCCATCTTAGCTCTGGAGACTCACCGTAACGCCCCGTCCAGAAGTGCCGAAATGAACTGCAGCTGTTGTGTAGCAGGAACTCCCCATCTCTAGACCAAAAGGAGCACAACTCACAGGTGCACATGGTGGGACCCAGCAGGTGGAGCTCTAGAGCCAGGGAACCCCGTGGTGGTTGTTATCTGTGGGGTGTGCCCGCTGGCAAGAGATGTGAAAGGTCCCACCTGATTGCAGGGCATGCGCTCTAGCTCCTGGGCGCACATCTTTGGGCCTGCTAGGGATGCTATCCATGGCGCATTCTAGGGCGTGGCGGTCAGAGAGGTGAGCAGCGTCAGAATGTGGAGTGGAAGTCCACTGAGGGGGAGCACCCCCGAGGGGGCAGAAGGCAGCAGCACAGGCAATGCAAGAGAACGCAGCAAAGAAGTCCCAAGCACCAGCTGCGTCGCCGCAGAGGCACTGCGCAAGTAATACAGCAGCTGGCAGCTCCGCTCCGGAGGCGGCGTGCAGGGCCTGCAGCTCGCCATCTATGCTGCTGTTGGCTTTTTTTCTTTTCTTTTTTTTTTAAACAATATTACCTTTTTAAGTTACCCACAGGCCCCAAGTAACCCCTTTATCCACACTCCTGTAAACAGCCCTCACCTGTGCTTCTACAAGTAATCTCTCACCCTCACTACTGTTAGTAATCCCCAATAAACTCACTGGCTCAACTTGGACATATGCTGGCAGACATAGGTCGGAACTGTGCCCTAGCTGTGTGAAAAGAAATGGGTACTCATGTACTCAGGAAGAGAGATTCCCATGACAACAGTATGTTCTGCCTTCATTGCTGCCTGCCTCCTATTTCATTCTCCCTAGTTCAGGTCTACATACCTATAAAAATATGAATTACACCCAGGGAATGAGTGGTCACTCTATATTACTTTCTGAATTGTACAGTGACCACAGAGATCTTCAAGGTATTTATCCATAGTATTTCTGCAGCTGGAAGCTAGACACGGCCTCTTTTTAATGTTCTATTTATTTGGCCTAAAGTAAAAATTTATTCTATTAACTAATTCTCCCTAAAGAGTTAATCCTCCTTTGGAATCCTCTTTTACCCCTTCCCTTCACATCTGTGGAGTCCAACTATCATTCACATCTAAGGCTGTTAATTCACCATCCCTGCTTTTCATCTGCTTTGGGCTTAAACCATCAAGTGCTCTTTTAGGGTATACTGGGACCAGCCTGTGTGGGGCCTCAGAAATAATATGCCAGTTTGGGTTTAAAAATAAACGACTGGAATTTCAAGACAAGTATAGGAAATAAGGCATGATTAGTATTTTTAACAAATTTTGTCCCTAAACAGAGTCAGGTATGTATTATTTGTGTACATGTAACTAACCCAGACCTTTACCAAAGCTTGTGCATACTAAATTCCAAGCAAAAAAGTCTCATAAAATTTGGTCAAAACATGTAAGACCAAGATTAAGTTTATGAGCATACATACACACTGAAATTACTTAATTTGAGTGATTTACTACTCAATAAATTTTTCTCAAGTACTATCGATGCTATAATAAAATACTTCAGCACAAAGCAAATTTCAGGATTTATGATATTCTTACAGACTTCTGTGCTGTTAACATCTCTCTGAGCTTTATTTACTGCTTGGGAAATAACTCACTGCATTGTACTCACATCACCGACACACACACACACACACACACACACACACACACACACACACACTGCGGCAGATGCTGTATACAACCCTATTCTACACAGTACACAGTACTGGAGACTTCACTCTGGTAAAAGAGAAAGTAGAGAAAATTGATCACTACATAATTTCATAGTCATTGCCAGCTACCACACAACCATATTTATTCAAAATAGAGAGATATTGAGGGAAAAACATGTCATGAGGTGTTTATTTTTCTTCCTGGGCCTGAACACGAAGGTGGTTCCGAGCTGGGGAATGGTGAGCTGGCAGCTCGCTCCACACTCCAGCATCTTTCAGAAGCAGCATCTGGTGAGATATGTCGTTATCCAAGGCTGGCGTGATGGCCCCAGGTGTCCCCTGGACACAGCGTCCAGTCACTCTACCTACCCAGCTTGCCATCTGCACTACGGATGACCAACTCTCACAAACACGACAAAAGAGCTACCAGGGACACAGAGAGCCCAGGCACATCAGCTGTCAAAGGTCAATATCTCAGTTATGCAGAACTCAGGGAGATTAGTTTTAGGGTCTGGTTTAATTATCACATGTCCATCTGAACTATTACTTCTCATAATCATTTTTATAACCACAATTTTCCTATATCAGTTTCATTGTAAGCGATATATATATCTTGGAAATTCTAGTTCCTGCAAGGTAAAATTGAAGCCACTTAAAGACTGAGGTTCATCCTAATATTTTTTCATTCTTTGTTCTCCAAAAAGACACTTTCAAACTCAAACTGAATTTCTGGACCTCCAAAAGCAGCGTGGTAAAAGACAGACACAATTTGGGCAAGTTAAAGCCATATGAGATTCTGGAGCAGGGATCTAAAAAGTGTGCCTGCAAATTCCTGTGGCCAAAACCTTTCAGCCTCCCCATACAGCCATGTGCCAGTTATAAGGTAACATTAGTCACTGGTTTGCACAAAAAGGCTCTCCTTTAATGAGGACGTCTATGCTAGCAAACCGGCCATATGGCACCTTATCTTCTCAGGGCAAGCCAGTTCATTCAGACTGTCTAAGATGAAAGAAAAAAAAGCTCCTGGTGCCAACATTCAGTGCAAGGACAGTGCGGGTCTCAGTAAGCTCTCCCAGACCCTGTCCCCCTTTCAGAAATGCCCTTTGCTGACAGTGTCAGCATAGTCACCAACAACCTCCAAAGTGCTGACAGGACAGGCAGCAAACTCAGTTAACAAAGGTCAAATGCAACAGCTCGAGAAACAACATAATTAGGAAAAAACGACCAATTCATCTTTCTGCCCATTTCAGTTAATGGTCCACTGCAAGGGAACAGTGCTGCTCTGTGTTCTCACCTGTGCTTCCACCACAGGCTCGTGAGCCCTCTTTGAGTTACTGCCATGGCTGCCTGAAGGCCAAACAACCTCAAAGCACTTGGACTTCCCAGCCAGCTGCACAGCACAGGGCAGAGCATATGGCTCACAGGACCTGGAACTGGGTGACGTGGACCTTAATCCTGTCTCTATCACTTGCTAGCTTTATAAACCTGAGCAGGTTTCTTAACTCTCCTGGCCTTAGTTTTTCCACTTGAATAACAGGGTTAAGATGGGTCCTAACTCATGAGGGAATGTGAAAAGCATTTAGTATTAAAAGGATTACTAATTTTTACATGTTGGGTATTATGTTATTTTTATTCTCACTTGAGTACATGGTATCTTGGTCAGCTCAGGCTGCAGTAACAAAATACCATTGGCTAAGGTGGCTTAAAGGACAGATATTTATCTCTCACAATTCTGGAGCCTGAGAAGGCCAAGATCAAAGAGCTGCCAGACTCAGGTCCTGGCAAGATCTCCCTTTCTGGCTCACAGATGGCCTGGCCATGTCACTGTGTTCTCACACTGGGGCATAAGAGGCTATGATATCTTGTCTTCTTTTTCTAAAGATGACAGTTTCATAATGGGAGTTCACATATTCTTGACCTCATTCAAACCTAATTACTTCCCAAAGGCCTCACCTCCAAACCTATCACATTGTGTCAGGTGGGGGGACATGGAGGGGCCCACCTTGGCTGTGCAACGAAGCTTCCCAGTATAATTCAGCATTCACAAAACATACCCATTCTTTCTCTCTCATTCTCTCTCTCTCTCTCTCTCTCTCTCTCTCTCTCTCTCTCTCTCTCTCTCTCTCTCTCTCTCCCCTGCAGTGCTTTGCAGTGCTGGAGATCAAATCCAGGACCTTGTGCATGTTATAATGCCACTGAGCATATCTTCATCAATTATATTTTAAGTGAAATAAAGTAAAATAAGCAAAAAGACATATGATGGGGGCATATAAAAGAAATAAATCAGCCAGTGGACAAACTACATAATCAGAGGTGAAAGTTCCCTCTCTTTTTTCTTCTGTTTTCCTGGTGAATTTCTTACTCTAGTTTCCCTGCCTCATTAGAGAAAAATCACTTCCTTTCTAAATGGTTTAGCTGTTCTAATAGCTTAGCTAAAGCTAAGGTAGCTTACAGCTACTGAATATGAGGGGGACAACAGAAGATCTTTTATGGCGGTGTTACACATGGGAACACGCCGCTCTGCAATGGAAGATTAAAACTAAATACCCCAATCCTCTTTTCCTTAGAAATGAAAAATATTTTTGAAACAAAAAAATTTACTTTCGATTTTCCGTCCTCCAAAGACTTATTTTTTAATGGATACACAAATTGTGCTATTTATACACAATGGGCAACTATTCTTCTATAAGGACAGATAGGTTACCTTGGTAGCCCACAGTTAAGAAGTTGACAAAGAGAAAAGGAATAATTGATTCTTCCAAGGATAGTCTGGAGAACTTACAGATAAGCAAAGTAAATGGAGGCAACTTGAGACCACCATGCTTACTGAAGTGAGTCAGAAGCAGAAGGTGAAATATCAAATGGTTTCTCTGTTATGAGAAACCCAGACCACAATTACTTCATGGAACTCAATGTGGGAAATAATGGGAACTGGGGGTGGGGTAGGTGGAGGGAGGGTTGAAAGGAGAGAGAGGAAGGATTTATAACTTTGCCATGACATATATGTATGTGCACAAAATGCTCAAGATCACCATAAAGTCTAAGTTTCACACTTATACATATCAATAAAAAGGGGGAAAACAAGAAATTCTCAGGTATAAACTGATACACTTAGCGTGTGTAAAGGTCCTTACTGGCTCTGCACACCTTCTAGGGATGACACAAACACACACATCACAAAACAGAGAAGCGACCAGCCTTGTAGCTCCAGGTCCTTCACATCACCCCAGTTCCTGAGCTCTGCCCTGCTGATCAGATCACATCTCACCCGGTACTGGTACTTCGTACTTCCCATTGCTTATTTTAGGTTTTTTTCTTTTAACCTAGAATCTACTGCTATGCAGGAGTGTCCAACCTATGTCTATTTTTTGCTTGTTTGTTTGGCTTTTTTTTTTTTTTTTTGAGTGAAGAGGAACTGTCTTGGGCCACATACAAAATATATAATTAATGCACATATATTAAGTACTAAAACTTCCTTTTGATATTTTTCATTATAATATTAAAAATCAAAGAAAAAAACCTGCAGTCCACATGTTTGTCCTACATGTTGTCTCTCTACCCTATGATGTTTGCTTAGGGGATTTGAAGAATTTAGGGACTGAGCCGGAAAAAGATGTGACCACCAGGTGGCAGCAGCACACGCAGGGTGTGCTGACGTTGTCTTGGCAGGTGTACACGCAAGGGCAGACTCATGAAAGGCCTTTGTCCAGAGGCCATTGCACAGGGGCATTCAGGAGGGGAGAAAGACAGCGGGAGTCCTGGGGAAGAGGAGGCTGGGGGAGGATGCTTATGTGTCTATGTGACGTCAGTGTTACCCAGCGCGGGCAGGGAGTCCCTGGAGAGTTCTGAAAGGAGGCATCACTGGCCGCAGGTCTTCACAACCCGGGTATTATCAATGGCTTTCAGGTGATGGGTGCAGCTTTGTGGGATATACAAAACAGGAAGTCTCTGAAAGTTAAAAATGCCCATTTCTGGCAAGTTATCCAAAAGTACATTGGAAAATGTTTTCTTTAAAATGACTCCTCACCCAAGCTCTGCTCTAGGGTCAGTTCACAACATCACCATTTCTTTGTTTTATTTTTCATTATTTTGCTTTTTCTTCCTCACTGCAAAAATATTTTTAAAAATCACATCGAGAGAATGAGGAGTGTTGTGCCTCCTTTGGGTGGCATCACCACCCTCTCACCTCTCATTGCCTTGTTTGGTTGAGGACATTACTGGTAGAGTAATATTTCACTAGGATAGAGAATGTAATTCGAAGTTGTATGCTGTACTCAAGGCTTACCATCAAACATTAAAATGGAGATTCACATAGATTATAAGATCTGTAGGTCAGGAATAATATTTTATATATCTACTATATATATTTATTAAGTGTATTATGTGTATAGTTAAGAGTCAAGACTCCATTTGAGTCAGAACTTTGTCAAGAGGGGAGCCGGCCAGCGATATTGACCAATTTTCTTTTATATGCCTTGTATATAGAAATATTATAAACCCATAGTTCTACAATGTACATAAGCCCCAAGATAGATAAGAAAGTTAGCTCTAAAATGTTTTTCTTTATAAGGTTTTATGTTCCCAGCTCTCCCTCCAGTGGAGTATGAAACTGTATAACCACATATATAACCAATGCTTAGATGAATCTCAGAATACAAAGTATCAACAAATAATATAAAGTATCAACAAATAATGCTTTTAACAACAAAATAAGGAAATAATGTCTTACATTGGAAAAACACATTATTAGTTTATGAAGTATTTCCAATTTTCTATTTTTTCAAATATTGTGTGATTTATAATTTCATTTTATTGATGAAGCATTCAGTTGTCCAAGAAAAGAAAGGAAATAAACATGATGAGCCCTTAATTTATGTGAGAATATGGATTAAGAACTTTTAAAAATTATTTTATCTAATTATATCTAATTTTGACAGAGTTGAGACATGTGAGGTTGCTAATTTCCATCTCACTCATAGAAACCCAAGTGCTCTGTGAAGTTTTCACCTCCTCAACTGTCCCTTTTTGGGTCATTTCCTGCCACTTCCCATGTCCCACCTCTGTCACTCCCTTGTGCCACTCTGACTGGCTACTGCTCCAACAGCCCTCTGACCCTGCTCCTGCGTGGAGCTCCCCACTGTCCTTTCCTCGGTAAGTGCTTGGTCATTCCAAATCTCTGCTTAACACAACCTTCCATACTATTTAAACTTCTAACTCATTCTGGTATTTGTGATTTCTTACCCTCAGCTTTTTTTTCTTCATATGTATTACCCATTGATATGTACTTTCCTCTATGGTAAAAAGATTCCCCCTCCGAACCCCAGCTTTTACTTTACTCATATATCCCAAGAATCTAGAAAGGAACCCGGCACGTAGAAAGCTCTCAGGAAATGTTTGCTGAACAAGTACCAGAGAGTGGAGCCCACAGTTAAGAAGTTGACAAAGAGAAAAGGAATAATTGATTCTTCCAAGGATAGTCTGGAGAACTTACAGATAAGCAAAGTAACAGTTTTGCAGCAAAAACACACATACATAACACCTAAAGTTACGTGGTCCACATGCAGATGCTGCAGTTCTACTATAGAGTTATCCATAGCCTAGACAATACTTAATTAGTGCCTGCTACTTTCCAAGAGACCAGAGACAGTGGAGAAAAAGATTCTACAGCCTACGCAGAGATTGTGCGTAACGGCTAAGTTATAGTCATACGGTGAGAAGACAGTAAGGTGAGGGAGGTGGTCAGTCAATGAGAACTCTGAGGTTGTTATCGCAACAGGATGTGGCCTCAGAATAAGACCACGCTAAAATAAAGACACATAAACCTTTGGAGATATTAGAACTGGACAAGATACACCATCATCGGCCACTGGGAAGGAGAAACCAAGGAAAAGAGAGACAGACAAATTGGTTAACTACCAGTTCACATGAAGACAAAGGAAGTTTGAGTAAAACAGTCATCTTGCAATTCTTCCTGACTCAATCATTGTAGTAAAAATATTTATAATGTGAAATTACTTTTACAGAAATATCTGCTCATAAAGCAAAAATATCTGTTACAATAATTTTCTATTATTAGAAAATTGTTTATTGAAAAATCCAAACTGAATACATACACACAAGTTACAATGGGCAACTGAAATTTTTGCAAATTATTACATTTCTGTAAGTCTTTGTCAGTGTTTTTAAGTGTAATAAAAAATTTAGTGACTGCCGCTGCTGAGTGCCATCCAACTCAAAGGCAGTTAATAAAAACATACAGTATGTCGGTATCTACTGTACTCATCAGATCTGGCACTGTGCGATTGCAGGCTCTTTCCCAAAGTCACAACAACCACAAAAGGCAAACATTTTAAATCAATTTAGAATGTGGAGGTAGTCATAAGAGGGCAAGTAAAGACAGTCATGAAAGAGGACTTCCAGAGCTGCTTCAGGAAGTTGGAAGAACCACGAGGATGTTCAAAGCAGAAGGGAGTGTCTGGAGCAGAACCAATGGCACCGACATTTTTGACCTAAACATTAACTGAACTGTCCTACCAAACCCCATGTAATGATTTTTTTTAAAGCTCCATATGTGAGCACTATTTCAAATGCCTTTTAGAGTTCCTTATTAGAAAACTTATTATCATCATGCATATGGATTTTACTGTTATAGTAGACTGCCTTGGTAGCTATATAATATTCTGTTTTAATTCACTAATTATACATATTAAATCTCAGAACCACTAAATCCCAATTCCCCAAGGCAAGCAAATTAAGGATGTCATCCCCAGAGTCATATTGTCTAGGGATTAAATTTGGCAATCGTTGCTATCCAGAGCTTCAAAGCATACGAAAACATCTGTTTTCTGAAGCTTCCATCTATTTGTACCCTGGCTGGCAACCTGTGTGGGAACAGGCAGGCTCTGGGGTCCCTGTAATCCATGACGTGACGCCCACAGAGAGCAGCTGGCTCCCAGACACCAAATCCACTGCGGTCTAGTTGCCAGTTTACTGAGTTTCAGAAGAATCATTTTCTCTTGTCACCTACAGATAGGGCACTTGCACCTGCCAGTGGCTAACAGGGGAATGATACTACTAGGAAACAGAAGATTCAGAACAGCACTGTGGCAACTAGGTGGTCAGGAGAGCAGGGACGGAGTTTCACGGCATCACGCATTCCCACGAGTCTCTCTGATGTTTGTTCACCAGGCTTTCTGAAATGGCGAAAAGGGACAGAATTGCCTTCCTGTATTTTCTGGAATACTTTGACACCTTCCTACTCTATTTTACAGAAGGAAAGGAGAAACTTTAATCATAGGAAAGGTATGAAGTTTTGGAGAAGATACTAAAATGTATATATTTAAAACCAAGTGAATAGAAATTAAGTTATTTTCCAACTCTGCTGCAAAGTTCTAGAATGAATGTCTATATCTGAGAAAAAAAAAACACCATTCTTGGAAACTGATACTTTTATCAGATGATAAAGGATACTGATGAGGCAGAGGGCTAATATGAGATATTCCTTCCAGATCCCATTCCACAGAGCCAACTCCCCTGTCTACAACTGACGAATCAGAGTAGCCACTAGGCTCAAGGAAGCCACTCCCAGGATGGCCAGCAGCCTACAACATGTAGAAAAGGATAAGCTGGGATGATAACTAGCATGAAGAAAGCAGAAAAAGAAGACAAACCACTGCATCGAATGATTCATCCGCAGGTCTGTACTGATGTCCACAGAGGCCTGTGGAAGTTTAATTCTCCCAAAAAAGTTGGCGTGTTCTTCTTCAAGCTGAGTGATCTTAACATCTTAAGATTTACCAATGTCAGGCTGGAACTTATTTTCTTTTAATGAAACACAATTTTGCTTTTGTCTGATGCTCCACTTTTCTTTATTTTAGGGATGTATGCTTTTAATACTCATGTTGGACAAGGAAAACGGATACTGTGCATATGCCTGTGCTCACATGACCCACTTAGGCGCTTAGAGATACCAGGGTCCCACGATCCACTGGGCCACAGGCTTCACAGAGGCATACCACTGTGAGTGCAGAGATCAATCAGCCATGGCAAAGTGGTTATGAAAAGTTGGCCTTCGAGGAATAACTTCCCTCTCTAATATTAAAGATGCATAAATTATTCAACCTCCTTCTAAAAGGATTTTACCAAGAAGAACTCAATCATTTACCAAAAAAAAAAAAAATCACTTTCCTTTCTTTTTAAAAAGAACACCTTCCTTTGAAAACCAAAGACAAAAAGTTAATCATCCAAATTTAGGACTGAAGAAGCTTTCTCTTTGCCTAACACATTTTATGTTGTGAATTTTAGACACATTTCATCCACCTCGAGCACCTACGCATTACGGGTACCTTAAGAATATAGCAACTGTTACTAGTTTTTAAAAGTTTATTTATAGCCCATCCATAAAATTTCTTCTCAGTCTGAAAGAAAAAAAAATCCTACAGATATTTTAAAATGTAAGGGCTTAGCTGTTTTTACAGATCAAGTGAGAAAAAAAAAACAGTAACAAGAATGTGAAAAGCTATACATTAGCTGATTAAATAGTACCTGTATAATTAAGCAACAGTGTACCTAACAAAATAATACTGCAAGTCAAGTGTATTTTCAGATTTTCTAAATAAGAATAAAAATTATTAATGTTCAACATTTATTTTTAATTGTTTAAGAAAAATATTTAGTTCCTGTCTTTTTTTTTTCCTAAAAAAATTCCATGGATTGAGGACACATAGTATCGTTTTTTATTTTGTCTGCTGCAAATAGATGTAAGAAACAAGTCCTCTGTCATTTACTCGATTTTCTTCACTAAGAAGGAACCTTTCTGGTTGTAAGGGCAGTATGCACCCAGTAACAAAAATACAGGCCAGAAATTGACCTACTAAAGTCTTAACTCCTTTTACACTTCCTTGCTCATTTGTCTTTATTTCAATACAATTATATTTTTTGTATCTTACTACACCAACTATACCACTTCTTGTTATACTATCCTTTGCATAATGTGGAGATTTGGGGGCAAGAATATTAGCCCAGATTTTTTTCTTTTGCTATGACACAATACTTGAGGCTAGATACTTCAAAAAAGAAAGAAGTTTATTTGGCTCGTGAATCTGGTGGCTGGAAGGCATGGTGCCAGTGTTTCTTCAAGGGTTTCCTGACTGTCTCACAATATGTCAGAGAACCGGGAAAGGACTTAACTGTATGCAGAAGAGGCCAAAAGCAGAAGGACTGGTCTCAGTTTACAAGAACCCACCCTCATATTTAGTCAGTCTGTGAGATCAGCATAAATTCCTTCCCAGAGTGAGCCCCTCATCCCCCCCCCCCCACCCCCGAGCTAATCATTTTGCACTAGGCCTCACCCCTTAGAGGCTCTGTCACCTCAACACCTCCACATAGAGGACCAGGATTTCAGTACATGAGCACTTGGGCAACACAGTCAAGCCACATCCAAACCACAACACACACTATTCAGGGATGTACTTCCTTTCTTCCTAACCTCTTTGGTCTTGATTTTCCCTTTCAGTGGAGTACCACTAATATGATTGCCTACTCATGAGTCAGCCACCAACATCCATCTGTTACTTTGTATTCTGAGCTTTGGCCTATGTTACACGAAATCAATGAACATAAATGCCCTGTAGCCATCTCACTGTATCTGGGAGAAGGTCAATCAGCATCCAGGCTGTCTACAATTAAACTGTGGTATGCAGGAAGCCAAAGCAAGCTCTCACTTGGAAAACCTATGCATTTGCCAGTTGTACCTTTCTCAGTACACACCTCTGTGAATGCACCCTACCTTGTCTAAATTTAGGGGCCCCACACTAACTTATGTAACCTGGTTAAATCATATTCCCAGGGCACACGGCACACAATCCTAAGAGACCATTAGACTTTTCTATGCCATCATGAAGAACACAATTTTGACAATAAACTCTTTGGCCACACATTCCAATCTGAGAGAGATAACACAGTAAGGTATTTGGGAGTCTTATAATCTACATATATAGGTTATACTCTCTTAAGTATATCTGTCATAGAAAATAAAAACATCTTAAACTTCTGTTCTTTTGGGCAAGGTTGTTGGTAGAAACAGTTTTGCGTCCAGGGGACATTTGGTAGTATTGAGAGAGTATTTTTCATGCCACAACTGCAGTTATGATTCTAGTGGAATCTAGAGAGTCCAGGTCAGCAAGTCTGCTAATCAGGCTATGACAGAAAGATCAGCCCCACAGCAAAGAATTACCTGCCCCAAAACGTATGTCAAGGTCAAGGGAAACTCTGGCATAGACAGTATTTCTTTCATAACTCAGGTTTTGCTGTTCTTAAAATATTTACTAGGACTTCCAGGAATTACCAAACCTTTTAAAAAATAATCATTTTAATTCTGGAAAAAATCAACATAGCCACTTGAGAAAGGATGTCACCTAACAAAAATTTGCAAAGCAATAAAGTTTAGTTAAGTGTGCATTTCATGAATATAAAATATATTGTTTAAACTTAAGATTTTATGGCATTTATGTTGTATGTAGCATTCAATATGATCTATAAGTTCAGTAGCTCACTCTGTATTCTATGTATATAAGTCCAGGAAAACAAACTAGAAAGAAATCTCATGAAGGACCACAGCTCAGCACCGAGCCCTGCAAATATCAAAACAACCCAAGACCTTGATTTTTTTTTTTTTTTTTTTTGAGACAAGGTCTCACTTTGTACTTCAGGCTGGTTTTGAACTCTCTACTTAGTCCATGCTATCCTTGCACTCGTGTCAATCTTCCTGCCTCAGCCTCTGAGTGCTGAGATTACAGGCATCCACCACCTTGACTAGTTTTATGTGGTACTGGGGAATCAAACCCAAGGGCTTGTGCTCACTAGGCAACCAGTGAACCATTCCTCTAGCCCTTTGACCTTATTTCTATGTGCTTACAAGACCCCTGGATCCTAAAAAAAATCCCATGACTATTATTTGTAAAATTTTACTTTTTTTTTTATTCTGGGGATTAATGGAAAGAAATCAGCGTACAGGGGACTTCAAGAGATCCTGGGAAATAGCGGTTGGATGTCACCTTAGCTCCGGATTCCTCTATAGAAGGTGTATCTAAGCATCCTTATCTGAGTATATTCTGGAGGTCTTCCATGATCCTAAAGGAAGTTCTGAGACAGGGATCATACTGTACAATTTTATGCTAATGGGGACATATTTCAGTCTGTCATGGCTGCATATTTTAAATAAATACTGAAGGTGTAAATAGGATTACTTTCTTATTTAAACTGATTATCACTTTGCTCACTCTGAAATCTTTTTCAGTGTTGGAAAATGTTTTATAAACATGTCCCAGTTTTGGTCTACAGAGAAAGCATTGCAAAGACTAGTAAAAGGCTTTGTAGACAAGGTTCTGAGATCCACTGGCCAAGATGGACAGGATAAGAAGAATGCTGGCCTTTTCTGAACTATTCACCACTACTTTCATGAATAAAGCTTCATTTTCCTACTCAGATCTAGAATCTAGAATGATTTTCTTTAAATTATAATAATTAGGTGCAGTCGTTTTATTTTTCTATGAACCCATTTTATCTCTTTTCTATTTCCATCCATTTCCTTTGTGATCTTACCTAGCATCAGTGCTGTTCATATGATCTACAGAAGAACGGCTTTCACATTTTTATCTCAGGCCAAGACCTGTCCCAAGAATTCTAAACTTGTGTATTTCCTAGTCTACTTGTGTGCCTACTGGACATCCCAAATGTCAGAAGTTTAAGAGTGAGCTTTTCTTTTGCTCCTCCACTCACTGCCTGCTCCAGTAGAGGCGGCCACAGAGAATGTGAGCAACAGCTGCACAGGCCAAGACTCACAGATGGGGTATGGTAAGGCATCCTTCCTCTTCTAAATATTCTGGCTTACGAGATCTGAAAATATTCCCAAGATCTATGCAAAGCAAACAAAATACCGATGAATATAAGGAGTTACCATTCCTTTTGCGGCTTCTGCAGAAGCTCAGGAGAGGATGTCCACAGAGAAGAGACAAAGAGGGCCTCAGGGAAGCCCCACAGACAGTGATTGTGGTCACTGGAGGGGGCCCAGACATTACACAGAGATGCTGCCAGAGTTTGCATATGAATCTCTCCCCTCCTGTTGCCAAAGTCATGTATTCAAATCTAATGCTTTATGTGATAGTATTAAGAGGTGAGGCCTTTGGGGTGATTAAGTCAAGAAGGCAGAGCACTCATGAACGGGATTTGTGCCTTACAAAAGAGGTCCACAGAAGATTTACTCACGTGAGGACACGTAGAATGTGTTATCCATGAAGCAGTGTGATAGTTCAGTTTGGTCGTCAGCATACCTATACGACACGCCTACACTAGAGAATTGGTGGAGCATACTTCTGGATGTGTCTGTGAGGGTGTCTCCCGAGAAGACTGGCTTGAGTGCCCCTGAAGTGAGGAGAAAGCACTGCTTTACCGTGGATGGCACTATCCAATGAACTGGGATCACAGACGGGACAAAGGGCAGAGGGAAGCCGGCTGGCTCCAGCGCTCAGCCCTTCTCTAGTAGGTGCGTTTGGCTGCCGCTGTTACCTTGCAGACATCAGACTCCAGGTTCTTCAGTATTTCACAGACTGCACCTGCTGCCCTCCAGAGGGATTTCAGAAGTGCCGGGCTCCAACTATGATGCATCATGGAAGCAGTCAGTCAGTCAGTCAGTCAGTCAGTCTATCTGTCTCTCTCTCTCTGGCTTCCAGCTCCTTAGAGCAGGTATGAGTTTCCCTGGGATGAACTATGGATGGCTACTCAGCCTCTGATCATGTAAATGAATGTAATAAATTCCCTATGCATATAAATAGATCCTACTGGTTATGTTTCTTTGGAGAACACTGTCTAATTAAACAGAGAGGACACACTCTAAACCTGCTGGTACTTTGATTTTAGATTTCTCAGCCTTTAGAACTGTAAGCAACACATTTCTGTGCTTTACAAATGACCCAGTCCATGGTATTTTATTATAGCAACTTAAATGGACTGAGATGTGAGCCAAGCACTGAAAGAAGCACCAGGTATCACCTGCAATAAGAGAGCAGAGATAATGAGCTCCACAGCAGGGGGTGCCATGATGACACAGGCTGGAGGATGATACGGGAATAGGAGGCCTGTCTGCCCGGAGGCTCAGAGGAGAAACAGATACGCTGCCTCCCCACCAAGGCCTCCCCTTCCACTTCCAGATGCCACTTCAGTCTCTCTCTATATATAAGCAAATGCACAGGGTGGGGGTAGGGGGCTGGCAGTCGGGGAAGGGGAAGTGGAATTAAAACTTTTCAGAGGAAATAACGATACAGTCAGGGTATCTGAAATCTGCACTCAACCAAAACAGAAAAAAAGAGCCAACTGAATAATTACCAGAAAGACAGTATTTTCAACCTTTCAGAAAGAGTTATCTTGAAAACCACAGCCTCTGGTATCAGCAGAAATGGTGGTTCATGACTAAATGGAATTCAGTTATAGAAAAATGAAGAAAATGATGATTTTCTCTATGACCACATTGGGACTGTAAGGCTCAAATCTATAAACCTATAAAGGAACACAGAAGTACATGTGGTTGTTGAGCTTAACCCGGAAAGCCAACATGTCTTTATTATAGTTGCACTTTAATGTTTCAATAAATTACAAATTTTTTAAAAATTCATGATATTTAAATAAATGTTTACAAGCCACAAGATGTAAGCAAACTTCTGCTATAAGTTCCAAGAAAAAAAAAAGAGCTTATTATTGAGACCCCGAGTAACTGTGCTTTGTGTTTGCAGGCAGCCTTTCTTGGCTGCATGTACACGGGGTGAAGGTCTAGTTCTGTTAGCAACACCCTATTGTTTTGCTCAAAGGCAAACATTAGTGAGTTCAACATACCCAGCAATCTAACAAATGCTGGGAATGCCGCAGCCCTTCAGCGTTCCAATGCTTCCCAAAGTCACATCATTGACAGTCTGCCCACAGCAATAATGACAGATAGTCATACGCTGGTTCTGTTGTTATCATCCTAAAGCAATTTTTTTCAGGCCACACATCAAGCGGGTAACACACGTTGCTAATGGCTACTGCAATAGAATATTGCTATTTTCTCCTCAATTCTTGCCTATGAAAGTTTCAAATGGAAACCACTGTATTTATGAAGAGAAGGACAGCAGATCTACCTTCCCTGGGGGTAAATGAAATCAAATTCCTTTCCTTCTTAATCAGCTATTAATATTTATGTTTTACTGTTTATTAGTCTTCAGATTCTGAAAATAAGAGGCATATTATTATATGTCTTTCATTCAAATAAAATAACAGATTATTAATGCTTACAAGGTAAAATAATGTACTTCTATGTAAATTTTGTCTTAAATTATTTTAGCTTAAAATAAAATAATACAAAATTTGTAAAATGGAATTAATGGTATATTAAGAGCTTCAAAATATGATTCTTAGATGCTGGTTATACACACAACATACATCTCACTTAAAGCTTCCAGTTGTTTTCTGAACATGTTACTGGCTAAAAACGTGAGACATGAAGCATCTGAGAGCTTGTCAGCAAAGGAATTGTGAGCTGTTTCAATTTAGGGACCGAAAAGATGGTGGCTAGGCACAGGCATTTTATATTTACTCTGCAAAGAGTTAATCTTCATAAAATGTAAATCCCTAGGAATTTAATTTTCATGAAATGCTGGCCATAAATAATTACCATTCTCCCCACTGGGACAAAGGAATGAGCCCTTCAATTTATTCCATCCAAGTTTTACAACACTATGCATAAGGGAAATTCTTGTCTTTGTATCTATGGACTATGTTGGTTTAGGGGAAAACTATGGCCCATGCTGCAAGCTAAGTTAATGTTCCTAATCAATGGAGAACAATATATTGACTAGGCAAATTGAAGGTAATTTTAGAATGCAAAGCAGAGGCAGTCTGGCTAATTTTATGAGTGCGCCATTTGTTTCTACAATCCAAACACAACCCTGCTTCCATAGCATAAAATACTTTCAGATGCCCTAATTCAATAGGAGCCACCATGACAAGCACTAATGAATAGAGCACATGAGCTACTGCTCAGGCGCAGAGGCCTGCTGGTGGGCTCAAACGTTGAGGCTTAAAGAGTGTGAAGGATTTCTCAAGGGTGAAACAGTAAATAGAAATGTGCAACTGCCATGGGACCCTCTTCCTTTGTCGTCAGTAAATTGGTTTCTTGATCATGTCAGAGGTAAACAGAATACATTAGGGGTGCACCCAAACATGCAATATGTCACATTATGCAAAATAAATGCTGTGAGCACAACATTGTATTTCTAGGTAGCATGAAACATCTGGAATAAATGAAGCACATTTTCCAATAAAGCAAAGAAAAGCTGATTTAAGGGAAAATAGTATAAAACAACTGCTAACTTGTAGGCATTTTATTCTAATTAATACAAAATCAAATGCAATTAGACTGCTTTGCAAGTATAACATCATGACCTACACAATCCTTATATGGAAATGCAGAAGTCTGAAGTCTGTATTTTCTGCATAGAAAAAGAAAAAAAAATGATTTAATTATCTAAATATTTATATATAGAAGAGAGATGGTAGCATGCCAATTAAAACCCAAGTTTAGGCTCACAAAGGCTGCCACACACCAGAGATATGTTTTTACAGTTTGAATTTCAAGAAATAGATAATGTGAAGTTTGTTTTTAAAACAGACTAATAGGGGATAAAAATGAGAAGAGAAGTATAATGTCTTTGAATACAGTACTGACCTGACCTACTCTTAATCTTCTCAGAAGTGTGCTGATGATTTATCACCATTCATCACCTTAACCTTCTTTAGAAGAGAATCAATATGCTATTTCCATCATAATCCTTCATCCTGAACTATATATTTTTCCTAAAGAAATGAAAGATCTTTAATACGAAGTAAAGGCCCTGATACCGATGCTTACTCCTTTCCATATGCGTATGAGAATTACAGATCAAACAACTTCAGTTTTATAAGTAAATACATAAATTAAAATGAGAAAGTATGCCTATTTTTTAATATTTAGTGTCACACAGGCTTGTGAACTTTTGTTTATTTCCTTAAGATGACTAACATTTAGAACTCAAGGGAAAACAAAACGAGCCTCTCAGTGAGGAAGAAAGTGACTAGAGAAATCAAGCCAACAAGCAAGTTCAGCTTCATACCCCGGGACTTGAACTGGCCAAGTAACAACATCCTTCCTCAACTTACAAACAAATCCTTACAGCGAAATGGCTGACTCCAAAAAGGAAAGAAAGAGGAAACAGAGATGCTGATTTTCACACATTATACAAAATACAAATAAAGAAGAGTAAGCTGTTAAGAAAACACTTAACAATACAAAATGAACGGGTGCAATTATTTTGCGACTGACAAGAATATCAAGTCTCAGATACAAGAAGTGCCTAGAAGGGTGCCTGGCACATACGAAGCAGATAAAAGATGTCGTAAGAAAGAAGGAATGAATAAAATAATAAAAATCTACAAAACAAGTAATCTGATGCTTTATGTTCTCTTACATAATCTGCAGATCTAGTACAGAATGAAAGCCAAGGATGCCTTCCTTAAAAATCATCAAACATCTCAAGTTGATGGCCACAGAAGGTTAAACCGTGTACTGGGCTGCAGACATGGTCTCTGTACAGCTGACCAGGTTGCTTATCAGCCAAGCTGGCCCTGCTCCAGCACACATCACTGGGTTGTGCTTCACGGATACTTTAGTGATTTCAGATCACAGTGGTCCTGTGCTCACGTGCAGCCCTCTTCTCTCCTTCTCCTTCAGGTTCCAACACATACTAGAGCCTCATGTCCTAATGTGTTCCTTTACACGTGACTCCGAAGAGTCTATTCTTCTAGTCCTGATCCAGAATAGCATAAGCATGGCATCTCCACTTCCAAGCCCCGTTCATTTTTCACATAGTCCAAGTGGCTCCATTCTCTACCTCCACACCTTTGGTCCTCTTCAATTTCTAAGCCCAATAGACACTTTTTATTCCTTATTTATATTTATAT
>PVKB01007782.1:0-27246 GCA_004027205.1 Ctenodactylus gundi
TTTTGTACCCCAGGCTGGCCTCACACCCACGGCAATCCTCCTATCTCAGCCTCCTAAGTGCTAGGATTATGGACATGCACCACCACACCCAGTTTATGTGACGCTGGGGATTCAAACTCAGGACCTCGGACTTGCGAGGCAAGTGTTTTAACTACTATGCTATCCCTCTAGTCCTCACTTAATTTGTTTAATGAACTTTCCAGTGATGCCTAGACTCTAAGGAATGAACCACCAACTTTGGAAACTATTTTTAAGAAAATCTTTTCTAAATGTTAATAATGAAAACATGGGTGAAATCCTTGAATTAAAGAAGCTTGGGTCTGGACTGGGTGAGTCCGAGCATTTCTGGGACTGTCCATTGAGTACTGAGGCCTCTGGACAGCTGGGCTTCTCAGTGGTCTGCAGTGCGGGGCATCTGGGGTGAACAGAACAGCTACTCCACGTTTTAAGTTGCCTGATCCACCTTTGGTTATTTCAGTGCAAATGCTTTCCTTCCTTGGAGCCTCAATTTGTTTTCTTGTAATTTTGATTCCAAAAGTTTCTATCTATCCTGTCTCACTTTACATTCTATTTATTCTTGTCCTGGATTAGGTTGTTTAGGTCTTCAAATAATTTTTCTTTACCCTGTCTCATACTTCTAAAGAACACATGGCCTGGTTTGTTTATTAAAGTTAACCCAGAGTTCAATGCTCTACTTTAAATATAGTCTGCAGAACAGGTTTTGTGTCTGTATGTACGTGTGCACAGGCGGATGTGTGTCCGTGGGCTCTTGATTTTACCAGTGGAATAAACAGTAATGTGGGGCTGAGGAAACAGCTCAGCGGTGACAGGGCTTAACCAGCAAGCACAAGGCCATAGGTTCAACTCCCCATCACCACATAAAATGCACATGGTGGCTCATTACCTGTAATCCCAGCACCCTGAAGGCTGAGGCAGGAGGACTGCAGTATGTTGGAGACAAGCCTGGGCTCCAAAGTGAATTCAGGAGCTTCTTGGACTACAGATTCTGAACCTACCTCAAAGAAGATAATGTTTATTTTTAATCAGTGTTAATTGCTGTCAACTTACTGTGCGGCAGGCAATGCTCCACACTGTCCAACACACTACACTGAGATGACATAGGAGGCATGTATCCTGATGGGGAATGATAAATATATCTGTACATAACTGATTGTCAGAAAAACAGTGCCATGGAGAAGATCAAAATGAAATGAGGCAAAACAGTGTGGTGTGGTGATCATGCAAGGGATAACTCTTTGGGGGATGCGGTCGAGCTTGCTAAGAGTGATGTTTATGTAGGGACCTGACCGAGCAAAGCAAAGAGCCAGTGGAGTGTGAAGGAAGAACATGGATGCCTGAAGCAGTTAGCAGAGACTGAGCATGAATGAGAGTGGTGTGGCAACGATATCACAGGCCACTCGTGTGGCTCCACTTGAATGAGTGTGGCCAAGGGCGGAGGCAGAGAAGGTTAGAGAGAGAGAAAATCCAGTCAGATTTTCTCTGATGTTGGAGGCAATGACGAGGAGTTTGACTCTATTCCAACAGGAATGTGGAATGCATTTGGATGTGTTAATCAAAGGCTTCCTCATCCTGAGGTCATCAGCTGGCTCTAGAGTAGAGGACAGGAAGGGAAATGGAGCTTGTGGAGAGTGAGAGTAGAGTGATTGACTGGGAGGAAGTATAGCTACAGAGTAGGTAAGAGATTTGGGGGGTTTTGATTAGGAGAAGAGATTGAACTCAGAACCCACTGAAGGGTGGTGTCACAAGGGATAGGGAAAACAGGAGAAGGGAAGTATTTGTTTGTGGAGTATAGACACGATGGCTTTGCAAATCAGAATCAACATGTTCAAGCAAATGTTTTATTGAGATGTTAAAAATAATGTCCTGCACATC
Organism: Ctenodactylus gundi; assembly: GCA_004027205.1. Taxonomy (NCBI): domain Eukaryota; kingdom Metazoa; phylum Chordata; class Mammalia; order Rodentia; family Ctenodactylidae; genus Ctenodactylus; species Ctenodactylus gundi. The sequence goes on from PVKB01007782.1 coordinate 1,894, forward strand.
CCACCGATCTCACAGTGTAGTGAGGGCAGTAATGGCCTAAGAAATCAGGTACTTTCCTGAATTTTGACACTTAAAGATTGTCCTTGAGTAAGAAATTGTCCATTTTATGGCAATTTAACTTCTTTATATGTAAAAATGAAAGAGTTAAATTAGATGCTTCCTAAATGTTGATTCATTTAATTTGTACTATGTCTGTAAGGATTAAATAGTACTTTCATTTACTAGCAGATATTCTGAAACCACTAGTGGCATTTCAAGAGGGGAGACTTTCTTTAATAGAGGCTCCTAAGGAAAACATTTGTCCCAGAAAAAGTACACAGAATTCCATTAGGAATGTATTCAATGAATCAAGACATCATTTAAAGACTACAAATAGTCTCGTTTCTATGACCTGACCCAATAAAACAGGACAAAAACCAATCGTCACCCTAATGTTTGTACAGAGGGAAGAGGCTCAATCGACTTGTTACTTACCACTAAGCATTTGGCAACATTTTGAGTTCCTTCCACCAAAATATTAATCTAAAAAGTCAGTATGTGTTTGTTCAGTAGGCTAAAGACATTCATAACGACTGAATTATGTGTTATAACTCTGTTGATTGACAGAAAAGTAGTGAGATGTTGGCCTGGAAAATTGAAACTCTGCTGCATAGGAAGAAAAAATGTATAATAACTGGGATTGTGTAATCGAGCATGTTAACACATTGTCATTTTTTTCAAACATGTGTTTCCTCTCTTTCACAAAATAAAACCTTTTGTTTGTAATAGCAAAGACGCTGCAGGTTACAATCATGAAGGATGCATAGGGAAGCAGCAACGGCCAGAGTGAAAGGAGGAAACACTGAAGGAAACACGAGCTAAAGCAAGAACACATATGAATCGTTTGCCAACTTCTTCCTTCCGTTATGAGTTATTGAGAAAGGGACTAGAACATTTTTTTTCTATGACTGTGAAATTTCTTTTATTAACTCTGTCACTTTAAGAGGAAACTTAATCCTAGTGTGTTTTGTTTAAAACCGCACAGATAAATAAAACATGAATTTATTTTAGGCATGCTTTCTCAAGAGTGTCAAACCTGTGGCCCTTGCTGAAAATACAGATGCCAGGACGCGTTCCCTCAAAATTCAGACTCAGTGTGTGTTAGGGCGGGTTCTGCCACTTATCTTTTTAATAAGCATCGTGAGTGATTTTGAGACAGCCGGTCCATAAGCTGCATTGAAAGATGTATCATTGGAGATAAAGTAGAGTATGGATCCAGGCTCTCCCACTATTATTATATTTTGCTGTATTGGAGCTAGAAAAGATTCTTTTTATGGTTTAAGTACATATATCCCTTCGGAAATCCTACAGGCAGAAGCGAGCTCTCCCTGAAACTACACCAGCGGACTTGGCTAAAATGTGAAGTTCAGTTTTATGCTGTTTAATATAAGTACAGTAGGAAAAGGAAGGTGTAGGCAAAGTTCTTATTCCAGCTCGATAGAATTCAAGGTAAGAAACATTAAATGGTACATAGCTGTCGATTTCATAAGCTGAAATCAGTCTCAAGTAACGAGGTGACAATTGTAAGCATTATGTAGTTAAAGCATCGAAATGTAATTTTTAAAAACAGGGAAAATTTTTTAAAAAATTTGACCATTTTATTTAGCTCTCATGTTTGTGACATTGTATAATCCGAACACGCTAGTCACTTATTTCAGTCGTATTTTCTATATTTAATTTCTGTTAAAGGCAACATGAGTCCTTTATGGATTTTTAGAAAAGACATACAGTTACTCTCTGCTTAGTTAGAAAAGCAAGTGCAGAATGTGAGTGAAAGAAAAACAAGATGGAAATAATATTTACTTGAAATAAAAGCTAAAAATGAAAAGCCATTTGAGAATGGCCAAAAGTTCAGATTAATTGATAACATACAGGAGAGCGTTTAAGTGAGAATAATTTCAACATATTCTGTGTGAGACAGAAGGAGCGATTTTTAATTTTATGTATGGGCTTTTGGAGGCTTTGCCATTTCCCTTTCTTTAAAAGTAGCCTTGCTCATATTTACTCATCATACACTCATCAAATGTGCGTGTGTGTGTGTATGTGTGTGCACCAAGTTTAAGGAGAAAACTGCCAGATAAAATGTAATTAATAAAACATCCTTGGTATTTGCTTCAGGACGACATCTCCAGGTTGTATCGATAAGTAAGATAAAGCAAAATAATATTTCATAACAACCTTTGTTTATGGTCTTATATGATTTTACAAAGCTCATCTTGTATAATTTCTGTTCAAGATCTAGATTCAACGATTTGTCAAAGAGGCCCGGTCTGAATGACTATAATGTTCGTAGCTGGTATGCTCATTGGTCTTGGGTTGCCCATAATTTCTAGGTCAATGGACAGAATTGGGAGATACATGCACATATACATGCATAAACTCATACATATGTGTACCTGTGTATTTGTGTTCATTTGTGTGTCTCTACACATAAGTATTCAATATTTACTTACTTTTATATTTAAAGATTACTATAATATTAACAGTAAATGTCCCGCAAACTTTCATGTGCCAAAAGAAGTCTTTGGTCCTCAAGGTGTTGATATTGGGAGGTGGTGGAATTTTTAGGGGTGGAGCCTCACGGGAGATCTTTATGTTATTGGAAGTGTGCCTTTGAAGAGAATTGTGGGATGCTGGCTCTTTCTTCTTTCGCTTCCTGACCAGAAGGCAGTTTGCTCTGCAATGTGCTCCCTAGCATTGCAGAGGCTCACAGCAATATCGCATCAGAGTTACAGACCCTTCCCCTCTCCCTTTTTTGACTCCCCCATGTCTTCCCCTTACCCCCTGTCCCTCACTGTCCCTGCCATTTACTTCTATGAAATGACTGATCTGTTTCTCATATTAGAGAAACCATTCTATATTTAACCTTCTGCGTCTGACTCACTTCGCTGAGCACAATGGTCTCAAGTTGCATCCATTTACCTACAAAAGCCTCAAAAATATCTATCAAAATTATCTCTATAGATAAGTAGTACAACACTGTGTACATAAACCACATTTTTTGTATCCATTGGTCTGTTGATGCATATTTTGGTGTCTCCTACATTTTAGCTAATTAAAGATAGATCAAAAACCTTTTCTGTTACACATCAGTCATCACAAATGTTTTATAATACTAAGGGAAGATTTCTAACACAAAGATAAAATACATAATAAATTCATGATAATTCCAATGAAAGTTTAAGATCACTACATTTTAATGGTTTCTCCAGTCTTGGATCTATATTGTATTCTCTCATCAAATATCTTTGCCACATCTGGTAAGACGTGCTTGTAATCTCAGGATTCATGAGGATGAGGCAGGGAGAATTCAGGTTCAAGACCAGCTTGGGCAACATTGTGATATCAAGGCCACCCTACAATTGCATTATAAGAACCTGTTTCAAAAAACAAAGACTCAAGCCAAAACCAACCAATCAACCAAACCAAATCAATCCAAACAAAAACAAATTGTTTCCATTATCACCAACATAGCGATTTTCCAAACCCAAATTCACAATAATCTCAGAATAACAATTCCAATAATACCACAAATGAATGGTTCCCTATGAATATAAATTTTAAAACACAGTTATTGTCCTTGAGATACATTTTACTGATGATACTAAGGATAATAAATATGTTCTAAAATCACTTGAGATAACTTTTCTCTGTGTGACTCGGCCACCAAGTCAATGCACCAATTTCTTTATTTTATTGTGATTTTAACTATTAGAAATTGCTTTAAAATTTTTATGTTTATTTTCCACTTATATTGGTTGTTTAATCTTCAGATGAAACATATAAAACAGAATATATTTATGAAGTTCTGTCTCTGACCTCTCCTGTTTTTTCTTTCTTCTTAGGTTGCCATTTTAAATATTTATCCTTTCTTTATATAAATAAACAAACACACCTCTGTGTTCTTTCCAGACACTTTCCTCTACATCGTTTTAGGTTTTTTTTTTTCAGTAAATGACATATCATAGAGCACCCCCTAGCAGTCTGCAGAAGGAATACTGTGTTTTGTGTACTACTACAAATTTCCTCCTGTGATGAACATTAATCTCAAAAGCTCACAATGTTTTTTTCCAGTTAAGGACTCTAACTAAACTTCAGCTCCCCAAAGTTCTGTAACTAGTAAATAAAACTGATTTGAAAGACTCAGATCTCATACTGAAATTTATACCAAGAAATCAAACCCAAGTCTGTTGGTACTTTTGGAAGAGGACTTCAGCTCAGTGAAGTTTTCTTTCGAATTAAAGAAGGTTTATTTTGGGCTTCATGCCAGTAGGAGTCAAACAAAGACACACAAGATGCTCCCTGGCTTCCAGGAGAGTGTGACAAAGGAACTGTACCTAAGGGCACCCTGTAAAGCATTGCAAATGCTTGTTCCTAGTGCTTAATCCCCTTTGCATGACTCTCCCTGGCAGTGACCAGGGTCCAGGACCTCTGGGAGGGGGTGGAATTGAGAGACCTCCAGGCTGGGCTCAAAGGTTAGTAAGTACATGTCAGCAGCTGAGAAAAATACATGGTAGACTTAATAAATATTAACATTTCTCTCCCTGAGCCCCAGATAATTTCCTTCCTGCAGTGCTAAGTATTCCTCCATCCTCCGACTCACACCGTTGTTATAACAGCCAGACTCTCAGCATTAAGCATCACCGTCTCAGACTGTCGTCCCATCCGTGTTAGTTGATCTTTTTAAACCTCTGCTCTAAACACTTCCCCTCGTCCCCCTCCCCGTGCCCTAATGTGTCTGTTTTATAGCTTTCCAGTCATCCCTGCTGTTTACTCTTTTATTCTGATGTAACCAATCCCACTCGTCCCAACCCAATTCATTCCAAAAGGAGACTTAATGCGCCATAAAGCTAACAGGGAGATTGCTCTCAAGGTGGGCAATAATCTGACACAGCACACAGGTAATATTTATATGGCAATACTACTTCGAGAAATACCAGCCACTGCGCTGCTTGCAAATCACAGGGTAATTATCTGCCTTAGGTGCTTAATCACTGAAGCAGAGCTTTCCTAAGTAAATACAAGTAGTGAATGTGAAACGGGTGCTGAGGGAAGACAAAATGAGAAAGTCACCCTCTGGGAATGAGCTGAGAGGGGCCCCATTTGCGTGTCTTCATAGTCCTAACCAGGGACAGTGGCTCACGTCAGGGTGTCTAAACTCAGGCACAAGCCTAGCTAATGCGGTGACCTTGGGCCTGTTGATTAACCCTACTGTGCCTTGACATTGTTCCATAGACAGTGGCCAACATTCTCTCACCTCAGGGTTTGTGCTGAAGATTGAGCTATAAAATAGGCTAGAGAAGGTGCTGGTAATTAACATAGAGATATCTTTTCTTACCAGCATCACCACTTCCTTCCTGTTCATTAACCACTCCCATATTTGTTTCTTAGAGACCTCTCTTTACTTTGAGATAACTCAGAAGAAACCCTGATTGGAACTGACTGTCACATCCGATGCTATCCTGTTTTTGCTGACATGAGGTAGTAGACTCAATCTTGAAGAAGGTGGGGGGCAGTGAGCGATCTCCCAGTTACCTGGGGTCACAGCCTTGAAAATGAGGCGAGTGACCTCTAATGACTGGTGAGAAGGTCAAAGGTTAGCTTCTTTTCAAATTGCACTTTGACCCTGGAACTTGCCTCAGACTTGAACTCTTGCCCAGCTAACACTAACAACCAATGTCCCAAGAGTCTCAGTGGATAAAAGAACCTGCCTAATGAAGACTGTACAACTTTCATGCCATTCTCCCATTTTATAGTATTGAATCATAAGGGCTCGGATTTTGGAACCAGACTTTCTTTTGCTGACCGGTCTAAGTCCTCCTTAAAAATTAACACGTTTCAAATGCGTGCAGAAAAGAAGAGCAACTTTAGTTATGTTAAGTTTTACCGCCATTGGTGCCAGGAAACCCTTAATATGTGTTTTCCTTCCCTTCTGTCATTTCAAATGAATAGGTGTCACCGGCTCAGGAATCCAGTCCCGGGGAACACACTCCAATAGAGAATGGGTGTGATGACTACTTCAAGTTGGAGCCTTCAGCTATAAAAAGCAAATCTTTAAAGCTACAGTATTAGAGTAGCTCATGCTTATCAAACGTTTGCAATGCCATGCTTCGTAGGAAGGATTTTGTGTTGGCTCATTTATTGTGGCTCACGTTCTACGCGTTAGCTATGACCATTATGCTTATTTTGTCAGTTAGGAAACTAAAACATGAGGAGGTTAAGGGACCTTTCTGCCATCGCAGAGCTAAGTGGGGGTTGGGGCGCTGAGCTGAGGTAGTGTGGCGTCTACGGAGCCCGTGTAATGACGATGACACAATGCTGCCTCTTCTGTGGAGAAAAAGAAAAATGCATATTGCTTTTTTTCGAGGGTCAGGGAAATGATCTTTTGAAAGGTAAGTTGAAAAAGGAACGGGCAATTTCCTGTAGCTAATCACACATGTCATATATTTTAGATAGTAAATACCTTCATTCTGTAGATCTGATTAAGGTGGGAATGCTGATAAAAATGAGGTCTCAAGAACTCTTTCAATTAGCTAGCTGGTAGAGTGAAGCAGATTGAATTACAGAACTGGATATGATTTAAGAAAGTATTCTCTCCCATTTCTATTTTGTTCAACAAAGGATGCTGGGAAAACTATTTTGTGAATGAGAAAACCCTGCAGAGTAAAGTGATCCACCCAAAGATACTTGACAGTGACCGAGAGGAAGAGAACACGACTCTTCTACTGCGCAGCAACATCTCCAGATGTTGCTGGCTTTAATAGTGGTGGCAAGGGCTTTGAGCAAGTAAGGAGGGCTGTCCCTAGAAGCTGGCCCCCGCCCTCTGCTGCCTGCCTGCAATGGAATGGAGACCTCATTTCTATATTCCTAGGGAAATGAACTCTATCACTCACCCACGTGAGTAAGGAGTTGGAATCTTTCCTATGGCTTCTACATGGAACACCGACCTTCTAAGTTTTTGCTTTTAGTCTGGTGAGACTGAATGTCAGATTCCTGACCCACAGAACTGAAAGATAATAATTTTGTGTTGTACTAAGCTATACATTTGTGGCTTAATATTAAGATAGAATAGAAAACTAATACAAAACCTTATTTGGGAAAGCTTCATTTCACATCCTCAGAGATTTACAAGACCAGATGATAAATTATTCAGAACGATTTGTCTTCCTAACTGAGTCTTTTCCTTTATTTGTCACTGTTCTGATTGCTCAGTTCTAGTCAACATGCGTATTTTAGGAATGGGTATCCTTTGCTAACTCACTGATGGTTTGTATTTCTACATTACAGGCATACTAAATTTAACATTGATATGTATGTTTGCTTGGAAATTGATCAAATAAATTCTTTACAGAACTACCAGAATAAACAAAGTAATATCCCCTAAGTTATATTGTAGACACACACACACAAGTTAATATATATATATATATATATATATATATATATATATATATATATATATTCTTTCATTTATGTACAGCTAGATAAAGCAAGATAAAAGAATTATTTTTTCTTCTGCACCTTAGGGTATAGTTTCTTTCATTGTATCTAGGGGTTTAGGATTTATTGACTCGCTTAAATTATTTAAGGCCCATTGAACAGTTATAGGATTAAGCCAAACCAAACCTACCACTGAGAAAGGTAAAAGGTCAGTTTGCCAAAGCAATTCATGGTCTTGTCCTCAGAAAATTTGCAAATGGACACAGGGATACAAATAAAAAAAAATGTCCCAGAGTGTCTAACATCACTCGTTGTCCAAAATACATCAATATATTTACTTTTCTGCACAGAAAACCTGCTCAAAAGAAGAAAGTTCAAGTCCACGATCACACCTTAGCTGGTGGTACCTCTCCTGATCACTTCAAAATGTAGCACCTGTTTGTCTTCATCCATGCCTACATTATAAATTTATCTACACCTAACTAACATACTGTGGCACGCAGGTGGCTGGAAATTCTTCTTTTAAAAAGTAGATATTAGCAAATAATTTGTCGTGATTGTGTATTAAGGGCAATATGTGTGTCTTGCAGTTCAGAAAATAGGAATTTTGTTCTCTGTTGAAGGAAGGAATTTCTTTGTTATCCAATCACGCATTCTCAGGTATTCTCTGAAAGGTACTTTTATTTCTTTTGCTCTCTTGGGCAATATTTAAGCTAGCCATTAGCTAGAATTCCTTTTTTTTTTTGTCCATGGGTTGTGTGAGCTATGGGACATTAAAAATTTCTTTGGGCTAAGCAATCAGATAATAGTTATTCAAGCTTGTATGTTGTTTTACTTGTTTTCAAAACAATTATCTTAAATGCTTAGTAGGCTATATGTCTATGCCTTTCTTCTAATCAGAGTCCAGTGAGCTGTTGCCTTTGAGTCCAGAACCTAATAGAGAAACTGTAGTTGCTGGTAACTGCCCTCAGCTCTAGTTTTTGTCTGCGTTTCTAACCTTCATTTCTGTGGCTTATATGTTGGGCTGTGCTTGTGGATAACTGATCGCAGTAGATTGGAAAGGTGACGATCTTTCATCTGCTCTTGTCACAGATTTTATCACAGCTCTGTCCTCCATCACCGTAAGGCGTTTGATGTTTTATGTCCCAACTTCCCAAATAGACACTTGGGGAATCATTGGCAAAGGCAGCTTGAAAAAGTTGGCCTTAAACATTTGCTGCACATGGCATTGGGTAGGCAGAAGGTTGAGTGTAGGAGAATTCTACAGAAGGCTTAGGCACCTTCCATTTGAAACAAAACGCTGGTATATACATTTTCAAACACTAATGCTCTATGTTTTCATTAGAGTCAAGCTTTGAGAGAGAAAAGTAGATATTAGTATGTTGTTAGCCATGAAGTGTTTCTTCTTGTGTATGGTATATCAATGAGTTTATTATTTTCAGACTCTAATCTCAGAACTCCTTACTTTTACCTGAGTATTTTGAAGCATTGTATATTTAATGTATTTATTCACTGGGCTTTCTCTTCGTCTCTTGCTTTCTCTCCTTTTTCATCTTTTTTGGATCGATGTCTAGTTTTCATCCTGTTTTTAAAATTTTCTATTACTGTAGAAACAGTTGCATATAGGTTCATATGCCTAATATACATACATATGTGCATAAAATTAGAAGTTTAGTGTGTCGTTGTTAAATATATAATTTCCTTAATCACAAGCCTAATTTAATGAATATTTTACTCCTATTCAGTACAGTAATCTTAATGTGCTTTACGTTGCTTATAAGTTAATTTGTCTAGCATTTTTATTCACCCATAATTTTATACACTCAGTGTTATAAATTATAGTAATTTATGTTACATTAGATGGTTGTCGGGTTAAGCCTTCACCTCTCACCACTTCTCTGGGGGAGCTTCGCTCCTCTGCTTCTCAACTCCTGTTAGACCAAGTGAGTTGCTTAAGCAATGCAGTGTTATGTGGGGTGTGAACACAGCTTGAGGTGTTTGACAGTGGAGCTTGCTGTCATGGGATCCTACCATTTTTTATCATTGAGATGCAATTAATTTGCCATAAAATTCCCCTTTTGAAAGTGAGCGACTCAGTGGCCTGGAGGGGGTTCACAAGCTCCTGTAATAGTTATCACCACCTACTTCCAGAATAGGCGCATCCTTTCTCCAAGAGGCCCATGTTCATTAGCAGTCACTTCTTAATTCCTGCGTCTTCTGGCCTCTGGAAAACAGCGATTTCCTGTCTTTACTGATTGGGCTATTGTGGTTGATTCATAGAAATGACATCATACAATAGGTGACTTTTTCTTGGCTCTTCCTAGTTAGAGTGATGTGTTCAAGGTTAATCCAGGTTGCAGCATGAATTAGTGTTTCCTTTTTTGTGGATGGTCATATTTCTTGTACGGAAACATAATATTGTGCTCATTCACAAGCCAGTTGGTAAGCATTCCCATTTTTTGGCTAATGTGAATAGTTCTGGTGAATTTGTGTACAGAACTTTATATAAGCAATTTTTTGGTTCTTTGGCGTGTATTCCTAGAGGTTAAAATTCCTGCCCAATAGGACAGTCCTTAGATTCATACAGACCCAAAGGAGACCTAGAATAACCAAAACAATCAATAGGGCTACTGTATGCTCAAATTTTTGAAAACTTTGCAAACTGTCTTCCAAAGAGAATATCTCATTTTATATTACTATCAGTAAAATGTGAGGGATATAATTTTTTAGATCTTTATCAACACTTTTTATTTTCCTATGTTTTATTATTATAGCTACCCTAGAGGATAAAATTCTGTTGCATTTTTGAAGATGCATTTTCCCAGGGAGTAGTCCTGCAATTTCAGATGAATGTTGGAATCAGCTTATCAATTTTGGCAAAAAAAGAGCTTTTTAAATTTATTTTTTGAGGAGTCAATTGAATATGTAGATCAGTTTGGAAAGAGGATATAAAGAATTTCATTCACAAACATAGCTGTATTTTTATTTATTTGGCTTTCCCATAATTGATGGTAATGATGTTTTATACTTTTCTGTGTTCGCACTGTATTTTTAAAAGCTTATTTCAGAGTATTTTGGCAATATTTATTATAAGTGAAATTGTTTTCTTTTTGTCCTTCTCCTGTTTCTCCTGTTTTTTTTAACACTCATCAGTACTGTCTACTTTTGTAAATTTGTCTCCAGCAGTAGCCTCCTCTGCCTTCTAATGGAATTTGATATTGCTAAAGTTTTGTTATAGTGTGTCTAGGTGTGAATTGTTGTAATCAACTTTCAATCTATTTTTAGGTGCTTCAACTTTTTACTGAACTTGGAGAGTCTTATCTTTTAACAACTTTAGTAAATTATCAGCCATTACCACCTCAAGCATTGCATTTTCTCTGTCCTTTCCTTTCTTGAAAATTCTACCAAGTACACAGTCAGTCTTCCCCTTGCCTTTTTTACGTTCTACTCAAATTTATTATTTCTTAATTTCTCTGCATTCCGTGATGATTTCACCTATGTACTTTTCAACTCTTATAAATTGTGCCCTATCTGTTTCTTAATTGATGAGTTTAACTTAAATCTTGAAGGATTATTTTTGTAGATGTATTAAGTGGCTTTTTCTAAAATACGTTTGTTCCTTTTTCATAGCTTATTTGAATGCACTAATCCTTTTTAGGATTGCTCATTTAAATCCATTATTTATGATTTCAGATTATTCTGTAATTTGGGGTGTGTGTGTGTTTGTGTGTGTGTATGTATGTGCAAATGTGTGTGTGTGTGTGTGTGCTGACTCTTACTCGGGGTGTGTCATTTCCTGATACCCTTTATAATTTGGGATGTGATGACTCTCTGACTTCCTCTGTGGAAATCCTGTAAGATTTGGCTTAAAAACAAAATTTTTCCGCTTGATTTTGAATTTTCTTCCTAAAGAATTGCAGTATTGCAAGTTGAAACCAACTTTGATATTTTCTTTTCTGTATGCACCGCAGGTGTATAAATTTGCCTCCAAATGCACCTATGGCTTGATTTCATGGTTATAAAATTTTAAGGAAGACCTGTTTTCCCATTCAAACCAAACAGAGGTAAAATCCTTGATGATAGTTTACTAACTTAATTACTTTATGTAGGAGTTAGTTTCACCTGTTTGTTTCCTTTGACCAAGGTTTTACCTTCATCATAATAAAATGTACAAATAGGAAATACAGATTCTTGAGGTTGACAGCACGTATAGGGGCAGCTGCTACTTCTACTCACTGATTTGCATTTGCTATTTGAAGTATTCTTTTTATTTTAGGTTCTTGAGAACACCCTGTACTTTCTCAGAATCTTGGATATGAGTTTGAAGGATATTTAGTGTGTCTTTCTAGATATTCTAGGTGTTTTAGTGAGGATGTTTTATGGGTATCTCAACTATTATTTTGGTACAACTGTAAACCTGAGATGTGTGTGGAAGGCTGAAATTTGGCTGTAGAGATATACTTAGATCAGTTTATCTGTCCACAAGTATATTTTAGTTTTTCTCATATAAAAAGAAAGTTTATTGATTTTTCAGTCTTTAAGTGGCAATAACTCAGTCTGAAAAGCCTACTTTCTGATGTGTACAGCAAGATACCATTGTCTTAGCTAAATGGTGATCTCAAATCTTTTCTTGATGTCTATTATAATACTGTATGATGAACGGCTGGCAAATAATTGCAGATTGATTTGTTTGGTCCTTTAAAGAAAGTGGGTGAAAGTTAAAAGTTAATGTAGCTATTTCCTGTTAACATCAAATCTGGAGTTCTTGCTCTTTGTGGCCAGTGCCAGCGACCAAGAATTTCATGTTGTCTAACGATGGGGGTGTTTGTTTCCTCTCTCTCTCTCTCTCTCTCTCTTTCTCTCTGTCTCTCTCTCTCCAGCTACAGTTCTCACAAATAAGCTGCAGATGATTATTTTAACCTCTCAAGATGTTCATCATGATCATTACCTCTGACACCTTCACCAGTCAGATTTCTTTAACTATGGAACTAGAATTTTATTATTTAAGTAAAAACCATTTTGATAATGTTATATTGGCACATTTTCATGATTCCCAAGAGGAGAGAATTATAGTGAAACAAGGATTATAATGAAGGACATAGAAATAGCACCCCAAAACAGTAGAAATAAATTGTCCAGCAAAACTGGACAAATAAATTATGTAGGGCTTTTCTTCCATATTTCGAATGCATAGAAATCCTTGAGGAAAATAATGAGATCATAATCATAGAATATGGACTATCTGGAGAGTAAATATTTTAAAAAGCATTTAAAATTATTTGCCTACCCATCAAAAGACCAGTGGATACACAAACTGTGGTACTCATACACAATGGAATACTATGCATCTATAAAGTCAGATAGGTTGGAGGCTTTTGTAGGCAAATGGAGGCAATTTGAGACCATCATGCTCAGTGAGGTGACTCAGAAGCAGAAAGTGAAATATTGAATGGTTTCTCTGGTGTGAGAAACCCAGATCACAACTATCTCATGGAACTTAATGTGGAAAATAATGGGAACTGGGGAGGCAGCGTGAGGGAGCGCCAAAAGGAGAGAGAGGAAGGTCATGTGACTTTGCCATGATATGTATGTGCACAAAATACTCAAGATCAACGTGAGCTTCATATTTTGCACTTGTACGTATTAATAAAGTGGGAAAAATTTGACTAGAATATAAAAGGTAATTCTGAATGTATGTGAAATTTCACGACTTTTGAGTCAATTTCAAGGGTTACACTGCTTATAGGCTGGTGTATAAATCTTCTCATAGAGACTGGTGTCAGATCTGAGTCTTAAATTCATCTACTGCCCTATCATACAAGAGCCATTTGCTGGAAACTGGTGTGAAAGCCCTAGAAATGACCTCTATGATACCCCAACAATGATAAAGTTGGTGTCTTTTTTCTTAGGGGCTTGTCTCAACACAGGAACATTTGCACCATTTGCAGAAAGTAATGTTGTGGACCACTAAAGATCAATCTATCAGTGAAAACTACACTAAGCACCAACAAGTACAATGACAGGAGAGACAGCAAAGCAACTGAGCAAATGAGAGAAATTACGGGCAGTAAGTTTTGAAAATAAAACACCTTGACATGGGTGTCAAATTCATGACTGCCAAGTGTTTTCAGAGATAAAATGCTATAGAAATCTTGAAAGACAGGATAAAATTAATTATGAAAACAGACATATTTCACAAAAAAGTGAAACATAACTTTACAAAAAATGAAAACAACCAACAAACAAATGAGCAAGAAACATCTCAGTGGATAGAGTGGACTATATCCAATTGAGGAAAGAATTTATAGGTTGGAAGAGATGAAATAGTATGAACATATTCTGTATTGTAACAGAGATATGAAAAAACGGTTGAGGAGTCTATGAAAGAGAATTTGAAGGATATGGAGAAAATGCTAAAACACTTCGATATAATTTTACTAAGATTTCCATGAATAAATCCTAGTTTAAAGGGGCAGTGCCAAAATTACAAATCTCAATTTCGACCAGTTTACATACTCTGCACTCGTAAGCACCACGTGATCCCTCTCACAGTTGACGAGCAGCTGCATCAAACTTGGTAAAAAAGAGTATCATGGGATTTGTCGCTCTTTTGTGAAGGAGAAATTTGGGTGATAATTCTCAGAGAACGACAACTGCGTCTTACGAACATACAACTCTTGATGATGTTTGTCTTATTTTATGTTCACATCAATAGGTAAGAGTCATTTATTACTTTTTTTAATCTTTCTCTGTTTTTATGTCACAGTTATGTAAGAAAAAACCTTTAAGGAAACCTAAGTTAACAGTCATGTTTTACAGCTTTCTTTAATGCTGCATGTTTATGCTATAAAGATGTTTGATAGTCAAGATCCCTATTTAGCAGATGAAGATTTTGAGGCTGAAAGACTTAGTTGTTTCCCAAAGCTACACTCTGAAGTATTTAATCTGGCTTAAGCAAAGATCTTCCAATTCCAAGTCATGAGCTGTGTATATTATACAACATTATGCCTACTACTCTACACTACTTTACACAAACGAACCTCCAAATGACATTGCTGGAAGTAAAGTTAAGATTTAAAAGCAAATTCTGAAACCCATGTCTCATTTTTAAATATTATTTGTACATGCCTGTGATGCATATTAATCTACATATTCATTACATACAGCTCAGAGCACTTGCATATATACATATCACATGTTCATCTTTCCTTATTTCTCCTTCCCCATAGTCTCCACATCCTCATCCCCAGCTCCTCTTCTCATCTCTGCCGAGTCTTCCCCCCTGTCTTTCATCATGTTTCTTTCTTTGGTCACCTATATTTTGGGTTTCTCATGTGAATAAAACCATGCCGTACTTAACTTTTTGCATCTGACACATGTCACTGAGCATCACGCTTTCAAGGCTCACCCATTTTGCCTTTCTTTACGGCAAGGTAGTACTCCATTGTGTATATATACCACAGTTTTGTTACCTTGCACATTAAATGATAGCTGTCCAAATAGATCCCAATGGCAGAATGACAATGGATAAGGCAATGCAGAAGTCTCAGCCCCTCTGTGCACTGGTTACATTCCTGCGTCTGGCTCATGCTCTGCATGCCCAAGGAAGCCTCAATCATTATCTCTTTATAATCTTCCCCTGGGTGAAGACAAATCCACAATTAGTTAGCACACTAGAAGGTCCCTGCACCATTAGCGCACACCCACACTACTAGTCTAAATAAAATCTGTATTCGTCAAGAAATATTTTCAGTGCACTAACATGGCCTTTGGCATTTCACCTGGCAACAGACATAAATTTCTTCCTAGGACATGAAAGTGGCAGTGGCTAGACAGTTAAAGATGAATGCAAGGCCTGCCTCTCTCTCATCCTGGTTCTGGGGCCTGAGATGAGTAAGTCATGGAGGTTCTATCTTCTTTTTCTAAATAGGGACACTTATCTCAAACATTCTTGTTTCAAAGAGTTGTTTTGAAGGCTAAACGAGTTAAAGCTTCTGAAATTTTATGGTGTTATCTATTGGTATCTAATGTCGTTTTCTGCGCCCTGGGCATTGGTTTTGTCTTGCCGGTGGGACTTTGACTTTATGTTCCAAATAGCTTTTGGTTTAACCCCCAATGACACTGAGTGAAGTGAGACTCTCCCTAAGTACTTACTAAATTGATATAACTAAGTGTTTGCACTCTAAAATTAATTCATTATGTGTATGTTGATTATCTGTCTTCTCTACCAGTACATAAACTCCACGACAGGGAAATATTTATCTCTTCTCAAGGGCTACCTGGCACATGCAGATACTCATTAAATATTTCAAAATAAATGAAAAAATAATGGCAGATCGAATGATGTTCACCAAATGAGAACCTTTGGAGTGGGGTTCCAATATTACTACTTTATTTTGGTATGTTAAACATCAATATCTCTTTCTGGCCTATTAGATAGTTACTCAATATTGCTGGAGAAAATTTAAAACCATCATGCCTTGGGACTATTTTCCTGCCTTCCTGACAACTCTCCTCTTGACTTCACAGTTGCACTACACTGCAGCTGTTCTGGTAGTTTCTTATCTCTCGCTTCCAGTCAGTCTTTTGTAATCCATATTGTACTCTGCTGCCAGAAAAATCTACCAAAAACACGGACATCACTTGGTTGCTACTAGCCTGGAAATCGCGAATGGCTTTAAATCACTAAAAACCTCACTGTGACAATGAAAGCCCTTCGGAGCAAATTTGCCATCTAACTTTTCACTCGTTTCCCTTGGGATTCCCCTCTCTCTCTGAAGCCTCTGGTCTAGCTAGCCTGATAATCTCTCTCAGGAATTTTTAACTTTGCTCCTTTGATCACGTTAGCTGGTACATGAAAAGTCCTTCCTCGGTATCTAATATGCCTATTAACCCCGGTAATCTTGGCGTGTTCTTAGTCACTTTCCTCATCACTGAGCCACAATACCTGACACTATAACTTACTGTAGGTAAGGTTTTAGTAGATACTTGGCTGGCCAGCAATGGCGGAAGTACCTGCTGTAGAGAAAAGAAACTCATGACAGACAGAGTTAGGGGAGGAGCTGGGGCAAGACTAAACCCTTTCAGGCCACACGCTCCGTAGTCTGCCCCTTCTGACCAGGCCTCATCTCTTAACAGTACATGAAATCATCAGATGATCCACTGATCCAATTAACCCCCAGGATCAAATTAACTTCCAAGGATTCATGAGGCCTTTGGGAGATATTCCATTCAAACCATAAAACATCTGAGCTCTTTCTAAATCATACGTGTTTACTTCATAGTCCCTTTTAACACAATATTGTTTCATCAAGATTACATAAGTTGGCAATCACTTCTTATAATCATGTCCTTTCAAAAATAGTTGCATTTTGTACTGAGTAATTGAAGTAGAAGAGGGATATTCTCTAAAAAAAAAAATTATAAAGCAGGGCTTCTCTTCTCCAGTCTTGTTGACACTGTGGGGTAGGAAAGTGTTAGCTATGAGGGATTTTGAACATTCCAGGATAGTCAGCAACATCAGTGGCCTCTGTATGGCTGATGCCACTAGGAAAACCTTCCTCCATGTGCCAATTCAGAATTTCGCTGTGCAAATTCTGTTGTAAGATAAAATCACCCTCCACAGAGAATTGTTGTTTTAAAGGATGAGACAGCCACGTGAAAAAGAGAAACTAAGGGAACAAAGAAGAAATGTCACCCAGAGGGTTTGGTTTGAAAAAAAATGCATCCACCGTCTCTTTTTCTTCTGTTCTTGGAAGAAAAACAGAGGAGAAAGAAGAAATATTCACTATCTTAGCTGTGATCTGAGCAAAGGTAAATAATGCATCAATGACTAAGTCTTCTCTGACAGATAAAGAGGAAAAACATAGGAAATCCTGGTGATATAATTAGGGGTTTGAGCTATTAAATTAAGTCTAATTGTATATGGATTTATTTACAATGTTATAATTTGAAGACAGAGAATATATATTTTCACAAGTGCTTATTGTCTGTTTTGAGACTTCACAATTCCTTCCCTCTGGAATGAGACCTGTTTGAGATGCAGATTTAAAAGTTTAATCCAGAACAAAATCATAATAGCTAACATCTCAACATGTTTAAAAAACCTGCCGCCATTGTAGTATTTGGAAATTAAAAGGGTTTATTCTTAATTGTTTTTGAGAGATAAAGATTCTCTTACATTCTTGAAATATGAGTAGAAATTATCAACAGGTTTAGAAAACATCAGATCTTCCTGTAGTTTCCAACTGAAGCACCTATCTCTCTTTTAACCCAGCCTTCCACCCAGACACCCTGAACTCCAGGGTCAGTCCTGATTCCAGGACAAGATGACAGAAGCAGCCCCGTGTCACTTACTTTGGGACTCAGCTTCGAATATAGTTTGCTTTTATTTCTAACCCAATTTTAGAATCAGTTTCCCAAAAATCTGGTTCCTCATTTATTTTTTCATCTTCCCTAATGCCTGGATATAATGTGTCATAAACCAACTGTTCTTACCTTGTTGAAATTGTCACCACTATTTTTCTGATTCTGGCTTCTGAACAAGGTAATTTTTTAAAACAGTTTTTCTTTTGCTGCTGCAAAAGGTGTTTCTGAATTACTCACTGGAAAATAAATGGAGACTTAAATGTTTACTGCATCAAAAACAAAAACATTTTTCAATTACTATAGCATGGGTCTGAGTGGAGAACTCTTATCTCTACCTCTAATATTACAGTAGTAAAGCAGTACCACTACCACTAACAGCAGAAACAGTGGTGGGGTCACAGGACACAGCTTCTTGTCCATTGCTTATCATTTGTTGCGTGTTCACATTCTTTCTAGGAAAAGGGGTGTCAGTAAGAAAAAAGAAAAAAAGCAGAAATAATGTTTGCACAATAATATGTTGATGTTAAACTTTGGGAAGAAGTTAATGCAATTTAATTCATTGTGGATGGGATTACTCAGCAGAAGGACCTATAGTTACTACCCAGAGTATTAGGTTTGTAAAAAAAGTCTTTCACTCCTCCTCGGCAGGGATAAGAGCTTTCTTATCCCTGAAAGATACTAGAAAAGTAGAAAAATAAAGTGAAGAAGGCAAGGAAGGAGGAAGAACAAGAGAGATTAATTATTAAAGGAGTGCCATTGTATGAATTAATTAGTGATTTGAAAAGAGAAACAGAAAGCTTTGTTCCTTCTCAGGTCCTGAAGTTCAGGATTATCTAATGGTAATTTTGATTTTCATGATAATAATTTCCCCTTCCTCCAATTAATTAAGGAGAAGTTCCACTACCATCACAGAAACTAACCTTTTTTCTTGCCTAATTGATGTGGATAGAAGTCGCAACACAAGGTAGATTAGAAATGGATGCATGGGCATTCCTTGTTTATGTCACATTTTGGAGGAAGAGTTTCCGTTTTTCACTGTTGAATATAAAATTTTGTTGGAGTATGTTTCTTCTACATCTCATTTGAGGAGCATTTTTACTATGAAAGGTTGCTTAATTTGGTTCAATATTTTTGTCATATCTTGAGATGGTCATGTAATATATTTCATTTCATTCTGTTAATCTGGTCTGTTATGATTGTTGATTTGACCGTGGCAAACTTACCTTGCATCTGGGGATCAACTCCAGTAATTGTGGCTTATGATTCCTTCATAGTCTTCTTGAATTTGATTTGCTAGTGCAATTGTATGATGCACAAGGCTTCAGCCAATGAAAGACTTCATGTTCATTAGCGTGAATGTGTAACTTACGTATGCAGTAGTCGATGCCGTCCAGGCTTGAGTTAGCACATTTCATGGTGTTCTCCAATAACAAAATCGCCTGGCAAAGATTTCTTATAATTATCCCATTGTTAAGTGATAAGTAAGTGTCTTTTGTTAAGGATTTTTGCGTTTAATTTGAAGAGGAGGAAGTAAAATTATTTCAGTTTACAGATGACATGATCCTATATTTCAAAAGCCCTATAGACTTTACAAAAACGCTTGTTAGAACTAATGAAGCCATTCAGGAAAATTGCAAGATATGAAATCCACTGGATTTCCGTATAATAACGATGGCTCATTCACAAAGAAAATTGAGAAAGCATGCTATTCACAATAGAATAAAAAAAGGATAAAGTACATATGAATAAATTTAACAAAGGATGTGAAAGATTTGCTTGCTGAAATAAAGAATTAAAAATTAAAGGAGATGCAAATAAATGAGAAGACAATCTGTGTTCGTAGATTGGAAGACTTAATATCCTTAAAATGGCTAGGATGTGGTGTGTACGCCGAGTCCCCATATTGAATATTATTATTATGCTTGGCAAATGTATACTAATACTGACAATTACGATAAAAATTGCTAAAATGTCCACACTAGCAGCTGTAGTTGGCATGTGTAGTTTTCCCTAAAGACCTCATATATTTGGAAGGAGAATGGATCACGGGTGAGAATTGAATCGAGTGAGTTAATCCTCTGAGGATTTTTTGTGCTGCGAGCAGGTAGGGCCTGACTGGTAGGAAGGGTCCCTGGAAGTGTGACTTGAAAAGTGTAGCTTCCTGGCTAGCTCCGCCTTTTGCCAGCTCTGCTTCCTGTTATGATGTTGTGAGCAAGTGCCCTCTGCCAGCCCAGTCTGCCACCCCATCCCTGCCAGCTAACCGTGCAAGGACGGGGACTTCTGAACCATGGGCTAAAGTAAGTCTTTCCTCCCTTGAGTTGTGGCCATCAGATGTCAGGCCTGAGGGATGAGAATGTGGCTGAGGCACTGCTCCCAGCAATACACGGATTCATTGCCACCCATTTTCTTCCCGCCCCGATATTTTCACACAAGTAGAAAATAAAAAACCTTCAAAATTCATAGAATATAATAAAAGAACTAGAATACCCAAAGTGATCTTGAGGAAGGACAAAGCTGGAGTCATCAGACTCCTTGACTTCACAATATACTACAAAATTCTAGCAAGTAAAAGTAGCAGTGGTATAATGCTAGACATATAGGCCAACAGAACAGTCACCAGAGCAATCCTACGCATGCAGGCTGTGTTCATCTTCCATCATCCGTAGTGGGCAAACAAGAATGCCTTTAATAGATGGTGTTTGGAAAACTGCATAAAATATTAAAAAATAAAATTGAATCCTATTCGTACGCCTTATAAAAGTTATCCCAACATGTAAGATCTGTGACTGCGCAATTGCAAATCAAGCCAAAAAACCAAAAATAAAAACAAACAAGCAAACAAACAAAAAACAGAGTAAAGACTTTTTTTTCCTATTGAAAAACAAAACAAAACAAAACAAAACCCTGAGAGCTATGATCTCCATCTGGGCTTGTCCTGAGCAGTTGGCCTTGAACTTAGAGCAATCATCCTCCTGCGGCTGAGTGATGGGATTATAGATGTGCGCCAGCACTCCCAGTTTACCAGCATATGTGGTGCTGGGGAATTAAACCCAAGGCTTGTCAGGAAAGGGCTTTAATCACTGTCTAGCTTCACACAAAGCAAAACAGAATCAAAAACCAAAAAACCCAAAACAGAAACAAAACTGTTTGTACTAATTTTCAAGTGATCTCTTCAAGTGAATAAAAGCAAAAACGGACAAGTAGTACAACATAAAACTAAAAAGGTTCTAAATGGTTAATCAACAGAACAATAAAAAAGACAGCTTGTAGAAGTGAGAAAGTCTTTGCATGAGAAATGCCATAAAAGGGTTACCTTGCAAAAAAGATAAGAAAATTATACAACCCAACAATAATAACAACAAAAATTCAACCAAATAAAGGAGCAGGATTTGAGCAGACATTTCTCCGAAGATGTCCCAAAGGCCAATAACAGGTATAACAAAAAGGTGCTCAACTCTCCTCAGTAATCATCAATGGAATGCAAATCAAAATCACGGAGACTTTTCACCTGTACCTATTAGTATAATTATCATAAAAAGTAGGCAATGAGTATTGATGAGGATGTATTAAAACTGGACCCCTTCCTAGGACAGTGTTAGTGGGAACAGAGACCACCAGAGTATCACTGGTGCTGTAGGAAACACTATGGAGGTTCTTCAAGAAGCTAAAAATATGTATCTCAAAGAATTGAAATTAGGATATTAAAGAGACATTGTCACTCCTGTGACCTCTGCAACACCAATTACTCAGAGTAGCTATCATAGGAAAGGAATGCAATATACATCAACAGATTTAAAAGTTGTGATATTTATGTGCAATGAAATGCTATCTAACTTTAACTAAAAGGAACATACAATAGATTATCACTTAGACTTATGATGAGAATTATCATTTTCACCAACACAGGTGAATCTGGAAGATAACTACATTAGAAATAAGCCAGTCACAGAAGCACAAACACTGCCTGGTTCCATTTATATGAAACATCTGTAAGAGTCGATGTCGCAGAAGACCATCATGGTCGCCAGTAGCTGGGGGTACAGGAAACAGGGCCATTGGGTGTAGAGTTTCATTTATCTTAGATAAACAGATACCAGATATCTGTTACCCGGCATGCCTATACTTAAACTGGTATTAACTCGCTTCAATAATTGTTTGCTTTGGCAACCACCACCAACAAAACAAAGGCAGAGAACCACAGGGAACAACGTGGAGGTGTTTGACATATGCACTCCTGTCATCGTGGTGATGATTTCACAAGTGTTCTCGTGTGTCCGATCTCAAACTCATCACCAAATTGTACACAGCGAATATGCAAAGTTCCTTCCTTTTCAGTTAAACTCCAGTAAAGCTGTTAAAATTATTAAGATGTGGTATAATGGTAAGCTTTGCAATATCAGCATTTCATAAGATTGAGGAGATGAAAACTTAATTATTAAAAAATAATAAAAAACTACTAACATCTGGTGAAGTCTTCTATGGGTCCCCACCTTGTGCAGGGCTAGCTAAGCCAGGCTTTCTCTGTGACCTTATAACACCTGAGTGCTTGCAGGCTTCTTTCTCAATGAAACGGAAAAGCCAGCGGCAACTGAGTACAGAGATACCTCGGAGGCTCTGCTGCCAGGGGAGTTCATGAGCAGGGACCGAAATAGGGCAGCCTATTTTTTCCCCCCTACAAAGCCTGACTACCCAGAGGGTGCCTTCTTTCTATTGAGGCTGCTTTGTTTATTTCTCAGTACAAGAGCCTAGCGGCTATCAGGATAAGACCCTTGGAAGCCCAGAGCTGACTTAGAAGGCAGCCGTTCCTCTCCAGTCCCTAAAGGAAATCTCCACTCTGTAAGGACTGCTCTTGAACAAGCTTTGAGTGACAGCCATGGGGCTGTATGATTACCCAGTCTCATCACAAGTGTGAAATTTCACATTGTGACTTGTTAGAGAATGATTAACTTGAGGGCGGGTGACCCTTTGCAAACCTGGAAGATGTTTTGAGCAGGCTCTGGTGTTGCTTCCTCTCCCTGAAATGGCTCTGTAGTGTTCCCTTCTTGACTTGGCCCTACCCTCTACCCATTACTAGGAACCACCCCTTGAAGTTTTATGGTTTTACGGGTACCATTGGGTGAGCTACTTCTGAAGAGAAATAAACCCTCAAAGTGGAGGCAATTTGTCAGTGCGATATTAAAACAAAGTGCAAAGAAGGAATGCTTCAGCAAAAGCCAAGCTCTCTAACCTTTCAACAATAACTGTATTTGATTTGAGTGGAATCAGGAAGACAGTTTGGATGTCTTATGTATTTCTAAGCGCTACAGGTAGACTTCATTTTGTCCCACAGACAGCTCATAATCTGCTCCCCATACACAAGCATCTTTTCTTGCTAGAAGCTGAGTTGTGTATTTTCATTGGTGTTTGGAGATGGAGCCCTGTCACCTAGGCGAGAAGTACCCCCGCCCAAGCTCCACTCGCCTGGGGCACCTTCCTGAGTGTTCCCTCCTTCCTCCGCTTTCCCAGTATTGCTTTCCCAACCCCCACATCTTTTCCCACAAAGAAACTTCTGGAAAGATCATAGAAGTGGGATTTTATAACATTTTAACTAATCCTCCTCCTCCGTTTCCACTTCTCTTGTCAGAAGCTAAGATAAACCTTTTTGTCCCCATAAAATATACACCCATTGGACTCCTCTCCTGTGCGAACCGCTATGGCTCCTGGTGACCTGTAGCTTCGAGTCCACTCTATGTGTAATGAAATCCACAGTTGCTCTCCACCTCTAACAACTGTCGCTTTTCAAAGCTTCTGTGCCCCTGATTGCAAGGTCCGTTCCCTTGCTCCCATGGCTGGGAGGGCCTGTGTAGGCGTCTCACGGATTTTTTCATCATGATTTGACTTCATAGGTAGAGAGGAGAAATGTCTCTGTTTGGTTGAGGAAACTCCAGAGGCTGGGCAGCTGGCCCGTGTTCACACAGTCAGTGGCAGCACGGGCACACGGCTTACATTTTTCTAACCACCAGTCTGATATGCGCTTAGGTGCCAATTAGGACTTCAACTGCTTGCTTTTAATTTGTGATACAAATTTCGTGATTATGAACAGGTAATCCTCTGGCGGTTAGTCCTTTGCTCAGGACTTGTTCCTGATGGCTGGAAACGACAGGGCCAGATCGGTCCGCTCCCTACTCTCCCCTCCCCAGTTCTACCCTATCAGTCCACAGTATGTGCTCTCAGACATCTTTTTTTGTCAAGAACACACGCTTAAGAGAGACACAGTTCTAGTATTTGTACAGTGTTAAACAGAAACCCAAATAACAAAACATTCAATTCATGGGACGGAGGTTGTGGCTAACACTATAGGTGTCTGGATGTTCCGATCTAGACTTCCTCACTGCTTAACTCCCTGACACTCTCCCTGGAATTTTCTTCAGTTATGGGAAAACGATCAAGTTCACAAGCAGGGTGGGCCAAAGTCGTGGCAATTTAGAGCTCTCATTAGTCACTAATAATTATTGGTACATAAATAGCTTAGATTCCGTGTCCTTCCACTGAAAGAGGGTGAACACTAGGATCTGTTCGGAGCCATCTCCTGGAGTTCCCCTAGAAGGTGGACCCCCTTTGCCTGTAGAAGGATCCTGTTTATCAGGGATCCCTCATTGGGTTTCTTCACTCCCCTGCTGGTACTTCCGGGGATCATCTTCCAAATAAACTACTTGCACCTCTGTTCTTTAACCTTGCATTTTAATTCCAGGAGAAACCAGCACAAGATCTTCCTTCTCAAGATCTGAGCTTTTAGCATGTGCAGCTAGAGAATGTTAACATTTGCAATTAACAAAAAATACAATTGAAATAGGGAAGCAACGTATCCACCCACACAAACGACTTCTTCTTTTACTGGGCCCAGGTGATAATTATCAGTGGAAACCAAACAAAATCATCAAGATCCGGTCTTTGGTTGTACTAACCCCTGCAGTTAGATGTGTACCAATTCTAGTATGCACTGATATGTTTGTATTTATTATCAAATTCTGCAGTTGTGCATATTATCTTTCTACTGTCCTCAGAGGAAAAGGTGCTGTTCTTCAGGGATAATTCTTTTTCCATTCTATTTTACCTTCTTAAGGATACTACTATAACATCTTTCTTTCCCCTTCCTTTTTTTCATGTAGATCCCTCTTTCCCATGACTGGAGTTTTTATTATGTTACAGTAATGGCCTTTGGAATGGTCTCTTCTAATAAAGCCTCTTAAAAATAATAGATTCCTCTTACTGTTTTGTCCTTCCTCGCCTCCCACGGAATTCCCAGCCCACTGCAATCTGGCTGCTACTCACATCACTGGATTGAAATTTTATCCTTATTTATTTTGAAACTGACACATTACACATGGTACATATTTATGAGGTTTCATGTGATGTTTTCATACATGGACATGTTAATCATATGCAAATTGTGTCTTCTCAAACATTTGCCATTTATTTCTGGTGGAAGTGTTCACAAATCCTTTCTTTAGTTTTTGGAAATGTACA
>PVKB01007783.1:0-27207 GCA_004027205.1 Ctenodactylus gundi
AGAGAGAGAGAGAGAGAGAGAGAGAGAGAGAGAGAGAGGAGCACGCCTTCCCTCACCCTCATTATGATTCCAGAGGCTATACGTATTTGTGTACCGTTGCAGAAGGGACTCATTCCCTAGTCAGCAGCTTCCATAGCTCTGTCCAGCCAGCACTTCAGAACAGGATCACGGTTCCAAGATCAGCTCACTTTCTCTTGAGGTTTAGAGCTCAGTCAGTACTTTATGAAGTAAAAAAGTAGCAAAGGCAGAAAGAAATAAAAATTCAGCATGCTCTTTGGGGTTTGGCTGTACTCAGAAGGCTTTGAGATTTCTTTAATATCATTCTGGTATTAAAAATCAGAATGTTAAAACTCACACTGACAAATGTGCCAGCCAAACACATAAAGAAGGCCCACTTCACTGTATTCATGAGCCATGTCACTGGAAGAAGAGAAATGCCCTAGTTATTCTTCATCGCTAGGACACAACACCCACAACTAAAGAAGGAAAGTTTTATTTTAGCTCACAGTTTCAGAAGGTCTCAGTCTATTCACGGGCAGCTAGTACTGGTGGAAGGGCATGGTGGAGGCTAGCCGGAGCAGCTATTCATGGCATGGCAGGACAGGAAACCAAATGAATGAAGGAAAGGTGGAACTAGCAAAGCCACCTGCCCCTTCCAATCAGGCTCCGCCTCTTAGCAGCAGGAGGAAGTCAATGAATTAATCCCCATGACTGAATCACCTACCAAACAGAAGGCTTAACAAGTCCCTATCTCAAAGTAATTTAAAAAAAAAAAAAAAAACAGGGCCATAGCTCAGAACAACTGCCTAGCACTCATGAGGCCTCATATTTGATTTCTAAGACTACATAAAAATATTTTTTTAAAAGATGGAGGCTGGGTAAGTCACACAAAGGTTATTAAAATAGATGAGAAAATGTAGTGAATAAATATTTACATAAAATGTTTCTATGTACAGAAAGCTAAATTACAATACTGGTTGAGTTCCTAATGAATATTTGTATTATTACATAAATAATATTTATAGTATTTCTGTTCAAACCATCTAAATAAAATCCTTCTAAATTAACAATGCTTTTCACTTGAAATTGTCTTAACATATTAACCACTGAAGTCTTTTACTTTCATTTCTCCAGTAGTAACATACACGCACACAAAAATCTAAGGACCTCCACAGACTGAACAGGTGGGTAACTGGGGTCTCCATCTCCTCAGCCTGACCCTTAGGATTCTGCCTTTAGCAATACAAATCCCTGACCAATATGCTACCGGTCCCTCACAGACCTCAACAAAATAAGCAATAGTACTTGCAGAAGGCACCGTCCTGCGCCTGATAGTTAAGTAGCTTTGAAAGACTAAGGCAACGATACAGTAACACATGTGTTAAAGCGCCTAACTGCCTGTCCCTTGGGTCACTGAAGTCACCGTCACCAATGTCACCATTAAACACAAACACAGGCCTGTTCCGTTTGTGTAAGTACCTATTTAAATAAACCTAAAAATAATCTTACTAGTGGAACTACACCTCTATTAGGAATTGCTTTGGGGCTAAGATGCAGCTCAGTGGTTAAAGTACTTGCCTAGCATGTGCAAGGCACTGGATTTGATTCCCCAGCACCACAGAAAGATTATTTGGGTATGGTGGTACATACCTGTAATCTCAGCATTCAGGAGGCTAAGTCAGGAGGACTGCCTTGAGTTCAAGGCCAGGCTGGGCTACTTAGTGAGCTCAGGACAGAGTGAGACCCTATCTCAAAATAAGGGGCAGGCAGTAGGGAGAGAAGTTGCTTTTGACACCCAATAAAGCACAGATATAATCAACAATATTTCATCAAAACAGGAAGATAACTATATATATATTTATAATAAACCACATAATAAAATTACAATTCACATCATAGAACTACATGCAAATATAACATGTCAAACACAAAACATGCTTCACATATACAAGCAAATAAGAAACTAACCAATAACCAATCTGTAACTAAAGTAAGTATTAAATTCTTGACCATTCCAATTTCTTTTGTATTCAAACCTGTAGGCTCAAAACTCTTGCTGAGAATGATGGTGCACTGTGATGTTCCATTGGGAGGTTTGGTACTTTACAAAAAAGAACCTCAGGTGATTTCACTGTGTGGCCAGGGTTAAAAACCAGTTTTTAAAACAAGAACTTTAAAAAAACACACACACACAACATAAAATTTAACTTTCTTTTGTAAATACATGAATTCCAAATTCATGCCACATTAGAACCATGGGACCTGAGGGATTAGAATCTACGTCCACCCTTTTTTCGGAGGTTTCCCCCCTTTCCGATCCAGACCATTGCCTTTCTTTCTACCCTGTCACTCATGTTGGGGGAGCATGAGCTTTTAAATCCTTCATTTATCCTATCCACCTTTGAAATTCTTTTCCTTCCCATGTATTTAAAGCTATTAGTGAAGGCTTTGGGTTTCTAAGCTAAGCGAGGTCCTTGGGAACATCTCTCATGGGAAAAGCACTCTGGCTTTGGCTGCAAACAGAAAGAATGTAGTGCTGGCTATTTTTAGAACTCTTGTCAATCTATTAAGTAGACTGCAATACTGTTGACTGTTAGCACTGTTTTTTAATAGGTTCAAACCATGTCAATACAGAAATGACTAGCACATATACAACATTATCAAAAACATGCAACTAAGAGGGAGGTATAAATGAATCAACAAACAACCAAGAAGTAAAAAAGGCCAGTAGTGAAGTTTCCAGGTAAAAAGGACAGCAATGAGAATCACAACAATTGTTACTACAAACACTCTACTAAGCTTCTACCACACATCATCCCCCTAGTCCTCTGGCCAGCTTTTGAGTGGCCACTACTAATATTCCAGGTCCTCAGATGAAGAAAATGGTGCTGAAGAGAGCTAAGTCACTCACACAAACTGTCCACCAATAACAACAGCGACTGGTGGTGATGTGGCTACATAAACAACTATACCTATCAGCCACCACCCTGCCAGTGGAAGCTGAAACACACCTCCACTGACAATGACTTAGGAAAAGCTACAATCAAAAAGCAAAAGAAAATTTAATTGACATTTCTTCCAATACTTGTGATTTAAAACTGGTATCACAAAAATCAGACTTACATAAACAATCATGTGAATAAATTTCTAAGTAAAAATAATACACTAACTCTTCTTTGCAGCTTAGATGACCAACATGTTAATATACGTTCATAGTGTTCATTTCTCCTTCCCAAAAGTGAACAAATACACAAATTCTGATCGATAACCAACCCCCCTAAGTCAACAGCCCTACTGAAGATGAGTACAGGCTCAGCAGCAGAACTAGCTACACAACCAGGGCTTCATGTGATTCCGACAATGTGTTCCCATCAGAAGATGCACACAAGGCATATTCACACACATGCAGGCGCACACACACATACACTCTGATCATTTTTTTAACTGTTATCTCTCACACTTTTCTTAGCTAGGTGACCTTCATATTTTATCTTCTAATATTAAGAAAGTCAATGAAATTTGTCAGTACATAAAATAAAATATTTTCAAATTGATCAACTCCTAATTATAGGTGTAAATTTTCTGCTGCCAAATTCACCACAGGACAGAAGCCACCAAACCTCCTACTCACACAGTTGGTATGTCTTATTTATCTTTTAATACCCAATCCCCAGCTAGAATGTGCAGGTTATACTAGAAACATAGTAAATGTTAGTAAAGTAAGTAAACTGAATGTACTGAATCTTATCTCCCAGTATTCAATTTTAAATTAGAATCTCATTTCTATTGAAATAAAATTCTACTGGAGAGGGAGAAGTTTAATATGAAACACTTAATAGGATAAATTATTTCCTAATGTATTAATACAAAATCCTGTGATGCAAATCTTAAAACTAGGATGATTTAATGATAAAACATTTCTTATAAATGTAAAGAGGGAGAGAAGCCAACTTACTTAAAAAAGCCAAGCCAAGAAATAAGCAATTCCCTATTTCCTTGAGCTCTCTCATCCCACTAACATCCAACAAAGTAATATTTTATTCTCTAACATTTTTATTTTTAAAAATTCTAGCTGACTTTTGGGAATTAACATAATGGTTTATATTCAAGGGCAATAGAAAAAAATCTAGCAAAGGAAAACCTCAAAATGAAAATGAGTACACAGCTTGAGTGAATAAGCAAACTTAACATGAAATTTCTGTCAAGTTTATCGTAAGTGAAGGGTAGGAAGGAGGGGCCCACAAGGTCTCTGCTTTCAACACAGACAGGTGCTGCTGTGACATCACAACTGAGGCAAAATCCTGAGCTTCAGAGCCTAGCAGGAGAAGACAAATAGAGAAACTAAAACTAAATAAAATATATTATGTGTGTGACAAAGGAGAACTATATGGCAGGCAGGCTGAAGGGAACAATTTTAAACAGTGACCACTCAGAAGACAACCTCTGAGCAAACCTTTAAAGGAGGTCAGAAGAGAAGATGGGGACAGGGAGAAATGTCGCAGTGAGACACAGAAAGTAGAAAAGTCCTTAGTGAGAAGGAGCATGCTGGGAAATCTGAGCACTGTGAAGAAATGAATGTGGCTGGAGCATCTATGGACGTGAGGAAGAGGAGGGCAGAGGAGCAAGGGAGCAGTGGTGGCGCGAGACCACCGAGGGCCTTGTGGGCCACTGTCAGGACTTTGGCCTAGACTCTCGTTCACAGCTAGAATCATACTTTTATTATTTCAGTTGTACCGACACTGGACAAGCTACTTGCTTCTCTAGTACTAGTTACCTTATTTGTAAAATTGAAAAAACATGTTTTACAGGGTTGAGTGAGGACTAAAAGAAAAGGAATTCACAGTTTAAAGTGCTTCTCTCTCTCTCTCTCTCTCATATACACGCACACACAATCATTCTTTGACAACACTTAACAAGCATCATTTAATACACAAAGTAG
Organism: Ctenodactylus gundi; assembly: GCA_004027205.1. Classification (NCBI taxonomy): domain Eukaryota; kingdom Metazoa; phylum Chordata; class Mammalia; order Rodentia; family Ctenodactylidae; genus Ctenodactylus; species Ctenodactylus gundi. The sequence goes on from PVKB01007783.1 coordinate 4,940, forward strand.
AATCAATTTGCTATTTTCCAACTTTTAATAAGACTACCTTCTGTAGAGCATCATTTATGTTTAGTTTTAGTGTACCCTCCAAATTATTTTAATAGTATTCAGAAGCAGACACAGTGATATACGCTTGTGATCTTATCTACTTGGCAGGCTGAGGCAGGACTGCAAGTTCTAGACCAGCAGGCAACACAGGAAAACCGCCTCTGATCTCCAAACTGATACGATGATGATGATGATAAAGCAATTAGAAATACAACCTAAAGGCATGAAACATATTTAAAAATTTTATTCTAATAATTTCAAATATCAAACAAAGGCTATTCAGAACCTGAAAATAATCTTATTTTTCCCTCTTTTCTGTAGTTGGCTTTTAAGGCACAAAGAAACTATAAAATCATAATCTGATAAAAAGAATTAAAATAATTAAAAAAATTAACAGAACAAACTTGGATCCCCCTACCAATACCAAGGGTCAATAGCACCGAAAACAATTTTCAGCACGGCTCAGTAGTATGAGCAACAAAAAAATCTTCAGAAAGCCTATTGTTACTTATATCAAAGTAATGAGGTAAACTTATTTAGTTAACAGAATTAAAGAGTTTCAGTAAGCAAATAACACTCGGTTGAATATCCTCCACCCAAAAAATTTTATGTAAGCACACTTTATTTTCAACCACTTCAATTAAGTGAAAGCCCTTTCATAAGAGATTATTTTTAAGAGGGATTTGTTTTGAGGATTAACATCAATGTGCATCGTTTCAGAATGAGATGAACCTGTAACTATTTTAACAGTATGATATCAGGGTAAAAGCCAATTAGACAGATTGCACATTATCATCAATTAAGCCTACTCACTTTTAAGGACTACTTACAGTTCATACCACTCAAAGATACACTTAAACTTTTTTCAACATTTAAAACATGAAAAAGAGGCAATCCAATGTTGCCACGCCAGCTTAGAGATGCAATTTCTGGACTTCGGTTGTTAGTTTTAAATATGAGACTTTAAGCTCCTAAAAGTGACCCAGGCCTGAGTACAGGGGAATGGCCTCCAATCCCAAAAGTGGGACATATTTATAATTTAAAGTCATAATCTGGGCAATAAACTCTAGACACATCATGTAATTATAAAGCTATCCCATGCTTCATACAAAGGATATTACTAATTAATATACATTAAATGCAAACGTAAGCCTATAAAGTTGAAAAATTCAAATTTCAAATAACATACTAAAAAATCCATTCTAAAGTTTTATTTCCTACTGTCTATAAAAACAATATTGTTCAAGCACAAAACAATAAAGAGATGGTCTCAACGTACATCCATCTTCCTACAAATGACTTAAATTTACCTTTTTATGGTAGAGTAGAACATGGTGTAAATATACTGTTGTGGTTTGGATCTGGAGTGTCCCCCAAAAGCCTATGGATACTGTGTAGGGCTGGGAGGTGGGGCCTGGCTAGAAGGAAGGAGCACACGCTTGGGCTTGACCTGGAGGGGTGTTCTGGTTCCCCACTTTCTCCCAGGCTCTCCCTGTACCACTATGCAAAGATCTCTGTCCCTGGAGTTTGGGCTCCAGCCCTGCCATGTGTTTCTATCATTTTCCAGCCACCCACCTGTGAATGGACCTTCTGAAACTGTAAGATAAAATAAAGCTTTCCTCCATAAGTTGTGGATGTCGGGTACTGAGTCACAGCAACGAGAAAGTAACTCCGACAGAAACTGATACCAAGAGTGGGGTCACTGCTATGACTTTACCTGACCATGAGGTTTGAAAGCCTTTCGAATGAGTTTGCTGGAGGAATTTGGAAAGGTTTGAGAATGCCGGTTGGAGAAGCCTTGGAGTCCTCTAAGCCAAGTTTTATCAGAGATTCTGGGCAGAGCTCAGAAGACCAGAATGCTGATAAAAGTATAAACTGGAAAGGCAGGCTCAAGAAGTTTCAGGTGGAAGGAGGACTGTATCGGCAAGTGGCCTAAACACCGTATGTGCTATGCTCTGGTAAAAAGTTTGTCAGCATTTTGGCGTTGTCCAGAGGTTTTGCCTGAAACTGAGATTACAGGCAGTGGACTGCTTACTCTGGTGGAGGAAATCCCAATGCAGACTGATGTTCAAACTGTTACATAGCTGCTGTTTGCAACTTTTAGCCAGCCCTGTGGTGAAAGTCAAGATAAAATGGGACAGAAAAATCATATAGAAGGCTTGCAGTGCCAGGCCAAAATGGCCTGTAATGATGAGTTGAGGAGCACAGGGAAGTTAAGGAAATGAGCATTAAAAAGAAGCCAAGTACTTACACTCAGGATAAGAAAGATGCCTAGAAGGCATTTCCAAAGTCAACAGGATCCCTCCCTACCTTCACCAGCTCAAGGGTGAAGAGGCAAAAGACTTTGCTGAGAGGTGTACCACAGGGACAAAAGGAAAATGTCTCTTAGAGTTACGCAGCCTGAAGTTCAACCATTTAAGAACTTGGAGACAGAATTCTACAGCATTTGTCCAAGGGGGCCAGGCTGCTGCTCAAGCCAGTGACTGACCTTGGTGATGTCCATACAGTCCTGGCTTTAGAGACTTGCAGAGCGCTGTAGTTGTAGGTTCATGGAGGCTTCACCCCAGATTTCAGAGGAAGGCCCTGGAGGTCAGGCAGTGTGCCCCTGGGAGGGCAATATGTGAAGTTGTAAAGGACAAGCCAAAGGTGCAGTGGAGAACCCAGAAATTTGGAGAAGCCAGGAGCATGGATCATGAGCTGAGGAAAGCTGCCAGCGGGAAGTAGACAGAGAAGATGGAACTTGCAGCCTGCTGCCATGTTGTAGGGGTGAGGCCACCCAAGCCCTTTGGAATGCATAATCTTGCCAAGGGCTCTACCTTGGACTATAAGATTTAACCCTTCTCCTGCTGAATACAGAAATTGTTTTGGTCCTACTGTCTTTTATCCTCCTATTCCTCCCTTTTGGAATGAAAATGTTTACCCTCGCCACTTATATGGAAGTGCTTAAGAGGACACTTTGGACTTGGACTTTTAACAGTGCTAGAACTACTGGGACTTTGGTAATTCTTGAAAAGGGACTAAATACTTTTTGTATAAGGAGGTGGCCATGAGTCTTTTCGGGGTCAGGAGTGGAATGTTGTAGTTTGGATCTGGAGTCTCCCAAAAGCCTCGTTCATATGGATACTGTGTAGGGTTGGGAGGTGGGCGTGGCTGGAAGGGGCAGGTGCTTGGGGTTTGACCAAGGAGGGGCATGTGCTGGTTCCGCCCTTCCTCTCACTCTCTCCCTGTACCACCAAGGTGTGAGGATCTCTGCCCTGGAGCTCTGGCTCTGGCCCTGCCCCTGCTCCAGTCCTGTCATGTGCTTCCATCATTTTCCTGTGAATGGACTGTGACCTTCTGAAACTGTATGCTAACATAAATCTTTCCTCCTTAAGTTGTGGATGTCCAGTATGGAGTCATAGTGACTAGAAAACAACTAAGACATATACCACACCTTCTTTATCCATACTCTATTGGCTGCTTCCAAGACTTAGCTATTATAGGTCATGCTAATATAAACATGGGCATGCATATATCATTGTTGTAAGATGGCTAACTCTTTTGGGAAGATACCCATAAGACATACAGCTGGATCAAAGGGATTATTTACTTTCAGTTTTTTGAGAAATCGTGCTTAGCAAAATGAATCAGACACAGAAGGTTAAATATTGCACCATTTCTCTAATATGAGAAAACTAAACCATAAAAAAGTAAGAGATGGAGGGACAAAAGGAAAGTGTAAAAGTACTTGTCAACTTGACAAGATACGCATGTGCACAAAATGCTCAACTTCACTGTAAACGTTAAATTTTGTGCTTATACATATCAATAAAATGGGGGGTAAAAGAAAGTTAATAAAGATATAAGTAATAGGATATTTTTAAAGTAAGAGAAGAAAATAGGAAGACTTTGTGGAGAAGGAAAAGGAATGGGTGAAGGAGAGTAAAAATGATCAAAACACAATACGTACCTGCACTAAGGTCTCAAACTGAATGCTACTATTATGTATCACAAACACACACTAATAAAAATAATAATACTAACAAAAATATGAGAGAGGAACTTAAATGAGTATACTTACATATGAGCATACATAGAAAAGTATAAATGTGAGTATATGGTTCCAAAATCAAAGCTTGAAGAACAATAGTACAAGTATTTAAAAAGAACAGAGAAATATTCCTGGAAAGCTTACCACTCTCAGATGAGAAAACCATTTCAAAGCACTGTATACTGAGATCTGCTACTAGCTTCACCTAGGACATTTACAACTTAAGTTGCTTTCCTCTAGGGACCTCTTGGCCAAAACACATCTATCTGTGAGGATAAGGGGAGGTACTGAAGTACGAAGATATGCATGCTAGCCGCACATTTCTAAAAATAATCTTTTGCCAAATTTTGAAGTAATTCAGCACTCTGCGTCCAACATTGGAGCCTGGGGCTTGGCTAAACATACCACTGAGTAGTACCAACATTTTGTCTTCAGTTATACTGAAAGTAACTTTCCCTTTCAGAAAGCATTACTGTTTGACCATATATTCCACTTAGCCACACCAAGCAGGCAAAATGGTAGTTGCTCCTATTAAATACAATAAACTTAAACTAAGTTGGGCAATTAAGTTCACTATCTCAAAAATCAGTCAGATGTAATTCTAGAAAGACAACAGAGAAACATTTGAGATGTCAAAAGAAATTATGTTATTTTCAACATATTTGGGAACTTGGAGGAAATGCAAACCAGCTGTACATTCTTCCTAATGGCTGAGGCTGTCCTCAGGATGACATATAACCCACACATTGAAATCAAGAGGGCATGGGTTCTGATCAAGCTCAATCCGCTATGTATGAGCTGGACAATTCTGTTTAGCATGTAGACTGCCCAGGTTCCAAGGCTGGCTTTGCTAAGGTGAGTCTCTGTGCCTTGGTTTCCTCATATGTAAGTGAGGGTCTAACAATAATACCCACCTACCAATAGAGTTAACTTAAGAACTGAGTGAGGGAATAAAAATAAGAACACATGGAAGCGTTCCTCGCCCTATCTGATGCTCAATAAACTTCAACTGCCAGTGAGCCTCAGTATCCTTTACAAATAAGTAAGAACAGCAGCTATGTCACCATGACAGCTCAAGCCCTGCACTGAGGTAACAGCACATAAAACGCGTCACACACAGCCTACAAAATGGATAATGCTCAATAAATGCTGGCGTTTCAAAAATAATAAAAAAGTGAACATCTAAATTGCTGGTGGTTTTCCTTCTTCCTTTATGTCCGTCCAGTTGTATGAGGCATATTTAAAAAAAATAACATTGTGCTTGACCTAACTAATATCCAGCATGATTACTTGAAAATGAAGTTGTAATTTGATTAGAGGAAAGACAAAGGTGCTGACTCAGTCTGTGAAACGATTCAGCTGCGAGGACATACATCAACAGTGTCGGGAACCTGGAAGGTGCAACGTTGGCATCTGCATGAATGAAGAGCAGATAAACAGCATCTGGGACAGAGAATCAAGAACTAACGAAGAGCTCTCACACGTGTCCAAATACTCCTCCCCGTACTATCAGGTTCATAGAAAGCAAAGAAATAAGCAATGTTGCTTCCTTTGGACAGTTTTGTCCTTCAGTATAAGTTTTAAATTAATATCACTATTAATTGACGTTAATACTTACAAATACTAAAAGCAGTAACATCAATTTACGTTTAAAAGTTCTTCACAACAACAGACTGAAACCATTACTGACCTTCTACTGAAGTAGTATAAAATACTGATCCACCTGACAGTATTTTATAAATCTTTTTTTCCCACATATCCTGTTACCTAAAGACCTAAGGTCTTAGGAAAAAGTCTACAAACTTTTAACAGGCATCTACAAGACTTCAGAAAAAGAAATAATACAGTTTCAACCTTCTCAGAACCAGTATTTGCTTAGAATTTACCACATTTAATTGAATTAACCATTCAATCATTCATTCATTCCACAAATATTTACAGAACATTTTTTACAAGCCAGATACAAGTCTAGGCCTTAAAAACACATCACTAAGTAAAGCCAAACAAGATCCTAGCCTTCAAGAAAGCTACAGATCAAAGACAGAGAAACTAATTAAATGGCCATATAAATAAATACAAAATTAAAAGGTTTGCACTATAAGAAAAAGCAAATGATATTATAAGAATATGTACTGTACAGAATTAAAAAGAAATGGTATCTGCTCCCTTGAAACAAATTCATGGTCTGATGAGAAGCAAGATGAGCATACATAAATACAAGCAGAAAATGCAATTAAAGTATCTAAATTTCACAAACATGAGAAACAAGAAAGCTAACACCACCTGGCAAAGGAGTATATACCATGTTCCAGCTCAGGCTCTATGTCTTGTTATACTGAAGTCTTCCAAAAATCTTGCAAGGGAGGCTTAATATTCCCATTTTACATGTAAGAAAGCTAAGGCTGCAAGATACTCAGGTTTTATTATTATGAGTCAATACTACAGTAGAAAAACAGCTGCACTACACGGAACCAGAAGACGTGATAATTTTACACCAAAATGGAATCCTTCCTTGATATTTATTTGAACAGATACACACGACAGCAGGAATACAGACTGTAGAACAATGAATCTGTCCCCCTCATCTCCTACTTCCCTTTATAGCTTATTCTCAACCCCTCGAGGCACACAAATACTTTCACCAGGAGCACTTCTTGTGCTTATGACCATTCCACACTTTAAAAATCTGCCTTGCCCTCCATTAATGCAAGGTTGACTACTGTGTGTGCTAAATGGCTAATGGGTTCCCCAGAAGAAATACTGCAAAAATTTCGTAGTGATGCTAACAAAACAGCGTCCTCCAATGGCCTGCCACTAACAATGAAAATGTGAAGCTGAAAATGGCCAAATGACATGGAATCCCTTTTAGTCACACATACTATACTTTAGTTGGGGACATAGCACCAGCCTTTATCAACAGATCTAGGAAAAAGTGAGGGTCAGCCTATTATTCCCAGCTACTTGGAAGACAGTGATAGAAGGACCCTGAATTCCAGCCTGGGCAACCTGGCAAGACCCTGTCTCAAATTTTAAAACTGCTAAAAAGTGACGGGGATGTAGGGAAGCTGGGTATGGTAATACCACAAACGAAAGAATGGATGAATAAGGTGGGGGTGGGAGGGATGATGGAGATGGAGGGGGGGCAGGTGAGCAGGCAGGTTGGGCGAGGTCTATAGCTGAGTAGGAGAGCTGGCATGCACAAAGCCTTAGGTTAAATCTCTAGTGCAGAAGAGAGTGAGAGAAAGAATTTTATTCTGAAGTTTAAAGACTTCACACTGCTTGGTACTATCACTAGTCTACTCTAATATCACAAAACTGACCAAGCCATAGCTTCTGCATCACTTCTTACCCATACCTGAAGCCAAAACACTCGTGCTATCAAACTCGGCACAGAAATGACAAAGTTTCTTTAAAAGGGGTCAAATACAGAAAAGTGGTAAAGACTCTTCTAAATGACATTCATCTAGGTTCTGGAAATTCTCATATTACATAAGTCTGGAAAATCATGCACCAGGTTCTCTCACTATAGGAATGGAGTGTGCACATAAAAACGTGTACGCTTAGAATCTCGGATGAAAGCAGATGCTTTATGTATAAGATGGTTCATAGATCCAGATGGGCCAGAAAACTTCATTCGCATAATCTCCTCCAGAGTTATTTTTTGTAACTTATACTCCACTGAAGCATCCTGTTCTCTGGTAGACAATCTATTCTTTTAGGATCCTTCACACTATAAACAAGGTTTAAAAATTAGGTAATAAATGAATAAACCAAAATAAACATGAGTCACCAAGGACAGGTCAGGTATGAAAACGATTCACATTTTGGAGTGCCATTTCCTGTTTCACAATAAACAGTTCTTTCTTAAAATGTTGAATGAGTCATCCATCCTTTCCCCGTCATATCATGTATATATAGTAATAGTAAAAAGTCGGTCAGCACTTACTCTGAAGCAGTCACTGTTCTAAGCAGTTTAAGTGTACTGACTCCTTACTCCCCACCACACTGTTGGGAGACAGCTACAATTATCCATATTTTACATGTAGGAAACTGACTCTCAGAGACATCGGGTAACTTACCCACTCACTTGGCATCAATATCTGGAAAGACGATAAGGGCAGCCTCACGTCCAAATCATCTGGCACCTATGCACACTACATCTCTGCTTAAAAGCAAGATGAGTAAGCTTATCACTACCCACTTTTTTTTTCATCTAATACCTGCAACATACACTGAGGGGACCATCTGAAAGCGTTAATGTTTTTAAAAAGCTACTTAAATAGAATTAGGCAGACACGGATTTAGTCATCTTTGTCATCCTTGTACCAATCAAAATGCAACTACCAAGGGTAGCCTCCAGCTTGCTTGAAAATTTGATTTTCTTAGTGTTTAAACAACTGATATATGTAGGTGTTAAGTTTCTCCAAAGGCAATCTCAAGTCTTCTCTAGCCTTCTCATTCTCCTTCGCAAGCTGGCTGTTTCAAAGACTTGAGCATGCTTTGCACTTAATTTACTTTTCAGGAAAATATAATGACACAGAGATTTCGCTGTTTCATTCTGTTCCAGAACACCTGACAGACTAATCCTTCCTAAGTTTTGATGAGTCTAAATTAGTGTTCAACCCTGTGTTATTATCAGTACAACCTAAGGTCAAGAAAACATCCTGTGGCCTCAGCATCAGTGGGAAACATGGAAGGCAAGAAAAGGGAAAGAAAGGGGAAGGGAAAGGAAAAGGGCCAGGAGTGGAGGGAAGGGGAAGATGGAAGATAATGCTGTCCAGGGCAGAGCAGGGAGCCACCTGCAAGCAGCAGGACACCAGAGTGAGGAATGAGAAGCACCATGATAAGAAGATTAAAAACCTGGCCAGGAAAGACTTTGAAAAATGTAGTGCAACCTGGATGAAATGTGGCTAGCAATACTGAAAGTTGCCAGGAGCAAAAATAATGTGTTTTACAGAGGCTTGAAGAGATGCAATCAAATTAACCAAGCCAGGAAAGTTCTGAGGGCCTCTGCTGAGCTGATGGCCTTGGAAGGGTGGGAAGAAGAAGAAACACATCCAGAAAGCAGGAAGCAGAGAGATCACTGTCATCCCCTCAATCCCCCAACCCCATGCTTGATGTAATGGAAAGGAAAGATAGTTGAGATTATGAATGTGTCCAGGTAGGGGAAATGATGATACTGGCAATAAAAATGAAATTATCAGACAGAAAAAATTATCACGGAAGCTCATGAAATTCAGTATGGGGTAACTCCAGGAAGTCAAGGCAGGAAGGATCGAGACAGAACTAGAACCAAGACTAAATTAAGAGAATACAGATTCCGGAATTTTCCCATAAAGGCGAAAGTTGAATTCAGAGAACTAGGTAAGATTACTGACACAACAAATGGAGAACCAGTAACAGAAGGTTAAAAATGGAACCTAAGGACTGGCAGAGACAAGATAAAGACAATACTATGAGGCAAAAAGCTTAGTGTGTTGTGGGCAGAGAACCAAGACGATGAAGTGTCATCAAGAGCAAGAAGCACGGCTTCTGAGCCACTTCAGTGCTAATGATGTAAGACAGACACACAAGAGCAAAACATCTTAAAGAAATTCCCCTGGTGCTGGTAAGACAATCCAGACAGCTCTCAAAAGGGCCTGAAAAATGTCTGACGAACCCACACATTCAGGGGGATGAAGCAGGGCCACCTGCAGCCGGGTGGTGGTGTGGGTTTTATTAAATTAAGAGAGCAAAGAGGGCAAATGGGATAAAATGGGGCATGGACGGAGAATGGAATCCATTCAAGTTTTTTTTTTAAGACAACTTCACCTTAACGTTGCATCTTAATTGTTATAGTTAACAAAACAGTTAGAAAAGCTAAGATGAAAGCTGACAGTGTAGCTCAGCAGATAGCTTGCTCAGGAGGTACAGGTTCCAGGGACGAGGAAAAATGATGAGGGGAGGGCAGGAGACAGAAAAAGGGAGAACAGCAAAATGGAAAGGGAAGGAATTTGTATTTAATCCCATGACAGTATTGAAGCCTCAAGGGAAAACAGCAGGTGATAGAAAAAAAAATCACTCTGGTCACTAGCAGTAAAATGAATGAAAAACAAGGTAAGATTAAAAAAAAAAAGTAGAGGAAACCAGGTAAGAAATTACTGTTACTCAGGAGGCTACTGGTAAGTCTAATAAGAGAAGACAAGCTAGACAAATTAGAGATGTACAGGAAGTGAAATCAATGATACTTGCGGACAGAAACTGTTCTGGGGAGAGGTCTGGCAGTAAAGGACGAGTGAAAGGAACCAAAGGCCACTGTCATTCCCGCAGCTGGGTAAACAGAGGAGTTAGTAAGTAAAAGAGAAAAAACATTGTGGGGGTTGGGGGAAATCAGGTGTTTCACTGAAAACATGTCAAACTAGGTATGTCTAGGAAACAAACGGAGATACCCAGCCAACAATTACACACACACAAAACCCAAGCTTGAGGGGTCAGACATGAGACAGCAGCGCAAGAGCCAACAGTGCATATGAACCGCCTGCAGCCAAAGGGATGGGTGAGATGCCTATGAAGAGAACGCAGAGTTGGCAGACGAAGCCCGGGGCCAACCAAAGACCGGCTCAGTAGAGGAGGCGGTGGCAGAAAGAGAAGGAGAAAAAAACGCCAGAAGAAGACAAAATCTACACAGTGTCACCAAAGCCAAATAAGAGTGTGTTTCCACAAGGTGAATGTGGCCAAGCAGCAAATGCTGCTGACAGGCATACATCCACAGGCAGCCCAGACAAAAGTAACTTCAAGGAAGCAATAACCAAGGCAAGCTACCTCCCCATCAACATTATTTATCACTTCATTGATTCATTTTCTTGTATCTTTCATCCTCTGTTCCTGTTTAACTGCTCTGTCAAATCCAAAATTCCACTGACAAGGTTCAGACTACAATACCATTGTCTCTACTGGACAAAACCTGAGACAAGCGAGTATTTTGCCTACAGGATGGACAGTCTCGAGTCAAGTTAACATTCAACTCAGTCTCCTGAGACCAGAAAACAGGAAACTATATGACATTCATTAGAAGGGGGTCTGGGCATAGGGGGTATTCTGTCTCAAGAACATTTTACCAGTATTTAACCTAAAATCAAATGTATGCTTTTACTGACAAAAGTATGGAAGTATATAAATCCTAAGCAGTTTACCTTTTCTCCATTTGGAATGGGTAACTAGGTAATTAATGTATCACTTGTTCTTTATCTTACTGGTTTACAAAAATTATTTTCAATCTTCCAATTTGGGTGACAGACCTGAGACAGTGACAATTTTAGAAAAGAAAACTTCAACAGCAAAACATAGGCTTAAAACATGGTATCACAAAATCAAATACATTTCATAATTTTAAAAAAATACAAGTGGTTTTTAAAAACTTTTTTATGATAAAATGTTATAAATGAAAGACAGTTTTCAACAGCATGCATTTGTTTCTTATTAAAACACACAGAAAATGTCTATCCAAAACATTCAAGGCCTATAATTTTCTCCCACAGGAAAGCCAAGCCAAAAGGAAAAAAAAACAAACAACCAAAGAGAAGTTTAAAGGGGAAACTGCAATGAGCACTTCACTCCACCTCCAGGAGCAGGGCTTCCAGCACATCCACACCTACATATCCAGACCTACATAGTCTTCATTGCCAGTGGTGGTTAAAAAAAAAAAAAAAAAAAAAAAAGTTCAAGTACTGAAATCTTACACCTGTCACACTGATGAACTTGAACAACAACAAAAAAATTAAAACCATGAACACAAAGTAGAGTCAGAACACTCCCAAAACAATGTCTCTTGTATCTGAAAATAGAAAACATGTATACTTACATGCTATAGTATCCAAAATTTTAATCATTCGCAAAAAGTATTGTTTCAATGATCCTAACAGCCTAAAAACAAACTAGCCAATCTTGACTAGGTTTGACTCTTTTTGCAATGGAGGAATAAGAATTGTATCACCATGCAATTATATACATTGCAACAAAGATATTCGAGTCTTTTTTTTTCCTCTCTCACTCTCTTTTCTCCCTCTCCTCCTCCCTCTCTCTCTCATGTTTGGTACCAAAAGTTGAACCCAGCGTTTTCACTATAGGCTACAGCCCCAGCCCATTGTTAATTTTGAAACAGGGTCTCATTAAGCCACTAACTTGTCCATGCTGGGGTTCAACTTGTGATCATCATACCTCAGGCTCCCAGTGCTAGGACTGCAGGTCTGAGCCACCAACCTGAGCTTCATGTCTGTATTTTGTAGGCTCTGAGATCCTTGCTCCTTCCACTAAAGTTTATGTTAATATATCTCCTTAACAAGGAAATTCAAATCCCCTCTGGAAAGGGTTCAAATATCACATATTATATTCTGACTTTTAATCCAGATTCAATTTATGTAATGCAAACATATACTAACAAAAAAGTTATGGGAAAAAATAAGTCTACTATTCACCCAAGAAATTATTCATTATTAGATGGTTTATCAGATCAAAAGCATCTGATGCCTACTATACTCACTGATAGGTTACTAGGAAGCCAGTCCCGACAGTTCATTCATTAGGTTACACACAGGGCCCAGTATAAACTGTTATAGTGACTGTGTTCTCATCATTTCTTAGAATTCTGATCAGTAGTCATAAAGTAATCTAAAAATAAATACTTATTTATTACACTAATAAATAGAACCACGTATTAAACACAAATTTAACTAAATTCTATGAAACTGCTTTCAATCTGACCAGGGCCTAAAAACAGCTAATAGATGGACTGTAAAGTATTTAGTCTTTTTGTTTTACAACTTCCATATGATACGTCTTCTTTTATAAAAATGGCTATTTACAAAAACTAAATCTTCTCCCTACTCCCATTTTTAAGTAATGGGCTATCTTCAAAGGTACTTTTTCTCAAGGAAATCTCTACTAAATATGTAGATGATCATAGCATCTGCAGCATTTCATAAAGAAAAACATTCTCATGTAAAAATTAAGACAGCATACAAGAACACTATTTGACATCTGCCTCAACCAAACTATCTGAAAGCAAATGTAGGACTGAAAACGTAGCCCTGTAATTACAGCACTTGCCTAGGGAGCACAAAGCCCAGGGATTCATTCCCCAGCACTACGTAACAGAGAATAAACTCAAACTTTAAGAATGACCAAATTGAACAAAACCTGTCTCAAGGTTTTAATTTTTGTATTAAAGTGTTTTTTCTTATCATCTTACTGACTCATTTTTTAAGAAGATGAAGGGAAAACAGCTAAACAAAGTCCTGGCCGAAAAAAGAGACGGAAAGGGAAAGAACAAAGTAAACCAGAAAAAAAGAGGGAAAGAGAAGGTAGGACACATTACCTAGAAAGCTTAACCGCCAGATTAGGGGGAAGACTAATTTCAGAGCAGATCTATATAAAAGATATAGATCTCTTTAAAAACCTCTTAATAAAATACCCTTCGAGTTATACACCTGAAAATTCACATAAGACAAGAAGTAAATTCCACATAATATTGCTCTTAAGCAAAATCTGGACTAACAACTTCTGATTCAGTTTTGGGACCCTTCAACACTCAGAGTGTTTTTCTACCTTACATGGAGAAATAACTGTTGAAAAGAAAGGCATAGCCTAGCTTCATTTAATACTCCGTCACCTGTTAAAGCTAAAGAAGCAAAAATTGAAGATGTTATGATACATTCACTCAACTCTGGAGAGCTGAGATTACTACCCAATGACTTGCTATGTATCAAATGATAACTTCTGGTCCTTGGAAAGCAATATCCAACCTCTTCTGTAATCTAGAGAAGTTAAAATTCAATAAGGAAGCTAAGCAGTTGCAAGAAAAGCAAATTCATAGAGCGACCAGACACGTGAAGTAGAACCCTCAGTGACTAAAGGTTGCCTCATTTACTCCTCCACAGGGAGAATTATACCACTTTCAGAGCAAGCTGTGGTGAGAAATAAAGAAAAGAGAAGACATACAAGAAGTAACAGGTGGTACTGATAGCAACATTAACACAATCTCTTTGTTAAGTGTCTGGTCACAGTTATCAACTCTATTATGAAAACAGCCTTGTAGCTGGCAGACAGTATCTGTCTCAGGCAATCAATACAAGGTCTATTACAGTATGATCTGGAATGTCCCCCAGAAGCCTCAGGCACCTGGATGCCATGGAGCACGTAAGGAACTTTGTGCTGTTAAGAGCTGGGGCTTGGTCAGAAGGGACATAACACTGGGGGTTGACCTGGAAGGGCCCAGACAAGATCTGGAAGAATACAAGCTAGCTCTGCCCTTCCTTACTCACTGGGCTTCCCATGTGCCATGCCATGAACAGCTCTTCCTCCTGCTGGGCCTCTGTCATGTGATTTCACCATTGCCAGTCACCATGCACAGACTGGACCTTCTGAAACCAGAAACTAAAATAAATCTTTCCTCTCTTAAATTGTTGTAGATTTTGGGTGTTCTGTCCCAGCAATGAATAAGTAACTAGGAGAAGGCCTATAACTCAAGTATTGGAGGTAACAATAAAAGACAGCACAACTAATTAATATCAGGTATACAGCAACGTCATGTCCTAATTCACTGCTTTAGAAACTCAAGCTAGTGAGTTGTAACACCACATTTAATGAAACAGAACAAAAAGAGCACATGCAACACAGTGTAAGTTCTGCTGCATTTGGCTTTTATATTGATTAATGGTGCACCTCTGTGTTAACGCATACCTGTGCATGTACTGGGGTCAGGATGAAAAACGAACTCTACACAGACAGCAGGAAATCAGAAAAATATACCATCCTAGGTTTTCCAGGAGAGTTCTAATTTCATATGAACTTACATTTTCCAATAAAACTAAAATGAAGCATATTCATCAAATGGGATCTGAGTTGTATACATATGTTTGTCATAAGTCAAGAAGAAAAACAACTTTGCCAGATATAAGCTCCATCTACTGGTTAGGAAAAATGCAAACCTGGTATTTACTTGAAGTCTACAGGTGAAAACCTACATCAAGAATTACACAAGAGGGCTAGGATGTAGTTTAGTGTCAAGAGTTCTTTCCCTCGAATGCATAAGGCCCTGCGTTCAAATCTCCAGTATCACAAAAGAAAAATAATTGCACTAGAGAAGTCATTCTACAAAACTCAAGTGAAACTAAAATTCTATGGCTTAGATATTGGACAGCTTTCAGCTGCTGTGACAAAATACCCAAGATCTGACGAGGTAGAAAGGTTATTCTGTCTCAAAGGTTTCAGTCCACGGTTGCTTGGCCCTGTGGCAGTAGTATATGATGGCAGGAGCATCTGCTCACCTCACAGAGGCAAGCTGAGAGACACAGAGAAGAGGGGAGGAAGGGGAGGAAAGAGAGAAAGAGAGGAAGAGGAGGAAGAGGAGGAGGAGGAGGAGGAGGAAGGGAAGGACAAACAGCAACAGCACCTAGGTTCCCAATACCTCATTCAAGGGCACTATGCCAATGACCTAACTTCCTTCCACTAGACCCATCTCCTAATGGTTCAACCACCTCTTAGCACCATCAACTCATGGGCTTTTAGGGGCCACTCCAGATCCAAACTATAGCAGCTTTATACTGTCAGGTGTTTTTTTACTTTATCATGGCCTCAGGGGCATTTTTGTGCATTATGGTTCTTGTTTAACGTCACCACAGAACAGTCATATCTCTTTAAAATTTTCCCTAGTGAAGCTGACATCTCAAAGCAAATTGTACTGTTAAGTGTTCAAGCAGATCAGGGCTCTTTAGTGAGCTATCCAAAAAGGAATTCATTAGCCGAGTACAGTGGTGCATGCCTATAACCCCACCACTAGGGAAACTGATCCAGGATTGGCAAGAGCTCTAGGCCAGCTCTGGCTGCAGAGTGAATTCTGAACCAGTCTGGACTACAGAGTGAGACCCTGTCTGTTTTTAAAAAATAAAAATAAAAATTCAGGCTAGTTCTATATTATCACAAAAACGAGAGTTGTTATGATTTATGACAAATGACAGTTAAGTTAGCAAACAAACAAAAACCACTAATTTCTTAACATTCTCTACTAAAGAATACACACACACACACACACACACACACACCCCCCACACACACACGTAACCAGAAGACCATGAAACTCTGGGTGACAACAGCCAAGCTGACAAGCTGGCTAGGATAGCACTCTCAAACTTTTGGTCTCAGAGTCATTCACAGTCATAATTATCGAAGATGTCAAATTTGTTTAACAAATTGTTACGTCTATCATTATTTATCTTAGAAATTAAAACAAAATTTTAAATATTAATTCACTTTAACATGGCAATTATAAATTTCCACATGAAAAATATTTCATAAAAACTGTATCCCCCACAAAAAAGTAGTGAGTGACATTTCACATTTTTATAAATCTCTGTAATGCCTGGCTTAATAGAAAGCAATTAGATTCTAAAACTACTGTGCTTTAAAATGTCTTACAGTACCATTCACTAAGTAGCTTCGGGAAAACTCCACAGTATATTCATGAGAGAAGAAAAATGAAAGGCACATATTATCTTATTATTACAAAAACAGTTTAAACCTCATACATTTCTGAGTAGTTCTGAAGAACCGCCAAGGCACACTTTAAAAATGACCAGTGTAGTATATGGAATACACTGACAATGCACACACAAAAAATCTACTTCTAAACTGTGTATAGTACTGCACAGCAGTAATTCCTGTACACTGGAAGGCTAAGAGAGGAGGACTGCAAGTCTGACTCCAGCCTGCCAACTTAGGGTCTTGACTGGACCCTATATTAAAAATTAAAAGGGGGGGGGGGTGGGGTGGGGTGTGAGCTCAGTGTGACTCTAAGTTCAATCCCCAGTATCATTCTCTCCTCAAGAAAAATAATTAATAGGCATCCCCAAAATTTTTTCATTTTTCCTATGTATGGTGACTTTTGGTACACTCTGTATATCCAACCTAGTGTTTGCACAGTTTTGGTAAACAGCATTAATTTCATTTCAAATACTATGACAAATCCTGAGCACACAAATTGATATCTTAGATATTTAATATTTTACATGTACAGTGACCTTGGGTGAACTCAGTGATATATAACAGAACAGATAAAATTACTTTTAATTTCTCTAGATCCTGGTCTGCAATATCTAAACCTAAGAGTTATGACATTATTTGTTTCTATACACTACTCTGAGACTTCATAATAAAGAAGAAAACACCTAGAGACAACCTCTGGGCTTTTTGGAAGGTTTCCTGCTCTATAACCTGCAAGTACTACGCCAGTGATACCTTCAACCATCTGACTCTAAATATTCTCACCTTCACTCAGTCTCTTGCTAACGTTAACCAGCTGATTTGTTAGCCCACACTTAGGCTAAATAAAATGTAATTTAAGTCACTGGTACAGTAAAGGTAACAAGTGGTTGCTTGTTTAAGTCGGTCACATCACACCAAGCACATAAATGGGAACAGATCAAAATTCTTCTTGATAAATCTTAAATAGGGTAGTCTCAGTGCGTAAGAGAACTTGAAAAAACAAATTCTCCCTGAGTCACCAAGCTATATGCCCATTAGTAAAAAGAAACTGACAGGGAAGTAAAGCTAACATAATAATCAATGATTATTAGGCTAAACTGTATGAAACTCCCAATTTATAGGTAAAAAAAATGGTAGATTGTGGCATTTTAATTTGTCTCAAGAGAACAACTCCTTTTGTTATCAGCAGTCTGATGGTGTTAACGATGCCAGGGGAGAAGTAGTACATGATGGCACACACCTGTACACCTAGCACTCTGGGAAGCTGAGAAGAGCATTGAGGCAGGAGAATTGAAAGTTCAGGCCCTGTCTGGGCAACTTATTAAAACCCTTCTCAAAATTTTTAAAATATGTTTCAAAGTTGTGAGGGTATGACTCAGTGCAACAGCCCCAGATCAAAGCCCCAGTAAAATAAGGGCGGGAGGGACAGGTAATGGTCCTCGAGCTAGAGCACACACACTTTACACAGACAATTGCTTTGCTTTATTTTATCATGTTAATACTAAAATATACTCAAAAGTATATCATCAATCAGTACAATAATTAATTTTTAACAATTTCATACCACAGAAGAATTTTTAGAAAATCCGAAAGTCTTGTTTAAATATATTCCTTCCTAAAACCTCCCTCTCTGAAATCTCATCTGAGACTGAATTATGAGACCTCCTTCTTCAGCCTCGATTTCAAAATCCTCCTCTTTGCACTTTACAAGGGAGAGAAAATTTGCTGTGGCCTGGCTCACAGATCCCCAACTTAAGCAGAGCTCACTTCCTTCCCTCTCCCCAGCAGGATGGGAGATCCAGGGCTGGTGATCAAAGAGTAAACAGCTAACAACTGGAGAACAAGTCCTTTTGCAAACCTACTGGTTTCATTGCTTTCACAGCATTGAAAGAGGGTCTAATCAGGAGTCATCAAGAAGAATCTTCTCTGAGATGGCCTTTGATACACAACTCACAAAGGACTGATTGATACTGTAATAACCGAAGTCTTTCCAAGAGAAGGATTTGTTGAGGATCTGCCACTATAAAGGAAGAAACAATGGGTATAGAGTCCATGCTGACTGCCTGTCTGGCAATAGCCAGTATTTGTACATGGTACACAGAGGTCTTAAAAAAATTTTTCCAATAAATTCTTAATATTTATTTTAATAACTACTATCAAAATGTGCAACTCCTTAAATTGGTTTGAATGATGCAATTATAAGTTTTGTTTACTCAATTAACACGAATTAACATACTGCCTTAAAGTTACGAAACACAGACTGATTTCTTAAAGTATAAAAGGGTTGTTAGTAAGGCTTTCATGCCTAAAAGTATTCTTATTATGGTAATATTTTGCGGAGCAGAATAGAAATATTAATTTCAACAAGAAAGGGACAGAGGACTTAATTCATTTTTTAAGTAAGTGACTTAACTGTTGTCTGTACATTCCACTCATTTTAAATATAAGAGAGAAAAGGGCTAGAGTGCTTGCCTAGTGAGTGCAAGGCCCTAAGGTCATTCCCCAGCACCACATAAAGCCAGGCATGGTGGCACATGTCACTGTAATCTAAACCCAGCATTTGGGAGGCTGAGGCAGGAGGACTGCCATGAGTCCGAGGCTAACCTGAGATGGGCTACAGAGCAAGAACCTGACTCATAAATATATATATTATATATATAATATATATAAAGTTTAATCCTTAAATAAAAATATTTATGCTACAAATATTTTATTCAAATATATAAACATAAGTGAAAAATTTTAAAACCACTACAAAAACACTGTCTTACAAAATGTATGCAAGTTCATACAACCAAAAATATTTGAGAATTGTTGTCACGAAGCATGGGTGACTTTAGACTATCTGAAAGCATAAATTTTGGGAAATATTTTCTCATTTACTTAGTTATTGTATTCTGGCTTATAGAAAAAAGAAGAGATGGCCAATATATACATGAAAAGATCCCTAGCCATAGCAAAATGTAAATCAAAACATCGCTAAGACACCATTTAACTCCAGAAAGAATGGCCTGTATCAACAATTCAAACGGCAATCAGTGCTGGCAATCAGTACTGGCGAGGCTGTGCGGATAAAGGAACCCTCCCGCACTGCCGGTGGGAATGTAAATTGGTACAACCGTTATGGAAAGCAGTATGGAAATTTTACAAAAGATTGGAAATAAATATCCCCATCGATCCAGCGACACCCCTCCTGGGAATATTCCCCAAAGAGTTAAGAACAACACATAACAGGGATACATGTATGCCCAGGTTCATAACAGCACAACTAACAATAGCTAAATAAAATATGGAAGATACTAAAATACCCATCAACAAACCAATGGATACACAAACTGTGGTATGTATACACCATGGAATACTATGCATCTATAAAGTCAGATAGGTTGGAGGCTTTTGTAGGTAAATGGAGGAAATTGGAGGCCATCATCTTAGGAAAGTGGGTCAGAAGCAGAAGATGAAATATCGAATGGCTTTCTCTGATATTAGAAACAGAGATCACAATTACCTCACGGAACTTAAAAGTGGAAAATAATGGGAACTAGGAAGGGGGGGGGGACTCACGGGGGTGGGTAGGGGGAGTGTCGAAAGGAGAGAGAGGAAGGTCTTATTACCTTGCCAAGACACGTATGTGCACAAAATGCTCAAGATCAATGTAAACCTTAAATTTTGCATTTACACGTCTCAATGAAATGGGGGTGAAAACCTCATTTTTACAATTTAAATGCCATCATTAAGTATATTTTTAAAAATCAATAATGAGCTAAACCAAAAACACTTTAACTCAGAAAAAAAAAAAGGAAGAGAAACATTAATAGGTAACAAAACACATCTCGGTCTCTAAGACACCTGGTATTAATAGAGAACATTAGACTTCTACAAAGAAAGAAATGTTTGGATGCATAAAATCCTTAAAAGTATTTAAATGTATTTTCTTCTAAATTCTAAATGAAAGGCACAGGCAAATATCACCTAGGAAGTCTACTAGGATGAACTATTCACCATCAGTTTAATTTACCCAATGCCTCTAGTCAGTTGGGCCTTCGACACAGACATTTGTCAAGAAGAATATTAAACCATATGCTGAAAGAGGTGGGGAGGGGGTAAGAAAAAGACATGGGGAGGGGGCAGGGTCACAAACTGAAAAAAGAGAAAGTTCACCAACTTGTGGAGAAAAGAGATATTCACCTAACTATGATTTCAAACGCAATAACTAGAACACAAGAAATAGCAATGAGGAGACACTTAATTGTGCCTCAGAGGTGACATCTAAGCCAGCTGCTGAGAGAGAAGTATACTCCTGACTGAGAGACCAGCCTTGGAGAGGACAGGGAGGAAGCTTCGTGAAAGGCAGTTCCATTGGAGCTGGGCTGAAGGCAGACTTACTGGGGGCACCTGCAACAGGAAGGACACAGGACAGAACAGTGACAGAGGAGGACAGCAGGTTTCACTCAAAGAAACAGTGCAAGGGGCTGGGGACATAGCTCAGTGATTGAGAGCCCTTGCCTAGGAAGCACAAGGCCCCAAGTTCAATCCCCCAACAACACATAGCCACTGGGCAGGTGATGTATGAGTTCAAGGCCAGCCTGGAGTGCATAGTGAGTGCATGCTAAATTTGAAGTGCCAAGTAGTAGCAACCAGAGATGTAAATCCAGACCAGAGAAAATTTGAGCCTTGAGATACAGACTGTAGAGTCAGGCTAGGGGGAAGTCAAAGACACCAGAATGGGTACTCCCCGCCCACACATACAATTATACCAAACATATGGAGCACCAAGGCTTTCTCATCATTCCCTTTTGCTGAAAAACTTGCCTGCATTAACACAGTTATTTAATATTTTTACCTATCTGAGGCATGCAGAGTCCATCACCATCAAATACGTAAAAGCAAAAGGCAGTTTCTTAAGAATAAAGCAATGACAGGAATGAACCTATTACAGATTATTTAAGACCACAAGAAACAACATGTTAATCCAAACCAAAGAGAAGTATTCAACACTCACACAAAACATTGGGAAGGCCTGGCCCAAGTTCTAAATCTAGGCCAAGTATATTTTCAAAGTCCTTCACAATTTTCTCAAGCTATTAAAGATACAGAGAGGTTTAACACCAACATGTAGCACCACTAAGTTCAGGTTTTATGACCTGATATTTCAATAACCCACAATGAATACATATACACCAATAACTTCTTTTAAATCTATACAAATCCTAAGCAGCAAACAGAACTGCCCACTTCGCAAGTTTGTTCACTTGACCCCAGTGGTTACACTTTTGACAGTATTTCTGTACTGAAGAAAAATGTTACAGCGCACCCTACTTTTCAAAAAAGGGGGGGGGAGGGGGAGAGGGGCATGAAAAAGAACACTTACCCCGGAAACAATTGTTACATCCAAACTCAAGTCATTCCTTTATGAGGTTGTTTCAATTGCCTTGTTTTTACTTAAGTAAATAAAGCATCTATTTCTTTTGTATAATTTTGGCCTGTTATCTGTCAGATTCACAGAAAACTGATTCTGCTACACTATTCAAATAAAAAGATGCTTACAACAAAATTAACAACGACAGGTAAATGTCCTCTTCCATATTTGTATGATTTCATATAGAATAAAATCAAATATTTAGGTTTCATTTTCAGCAACATTTTTGTCTACACACACACACACACACACACACACACACAC
>PVKB01007784.1:0-27226 GCA_004027205.1 Ctenodactylus gundi
CCTTCCTTCCTTCCTTCCTTCCTTCCTTCCTTGTTTCCTTTCTTCCTTCCTTCCTTCTTTCCAGAGATCAAGCCTAGGGCCTTCACACTGAGCTATACCCTGGCCCATTTTTATTTTTGATTTTTGAGATAATATCTTCACTAAGCTTCTAAGTTGCCCAGATTGAGTTTGAGCTTGGCTGTCCTCCTGCCTCAGGCTCCCAGAGCGCTGGTATAACAGGCTTGTGCCACTGGGTCCTGCTTTAGGTAAATTTTTATCAGAGTATCATAGGAGCTGCAATAGTGAGAACCTTAAATGATGTATTTTACCAGACTCTTTTTACTTCTTATGCAAAGGAGATATGGATGGAAAAAAATTTAGGGAATACCACATGATAGGTTTTATGAGCATTTATTTTATCACATTATTGTTATTGTTAGTATTTTGTGTTGAAGACTCAGCCAAGGGCTTTCACTGGACTATATCTTTAGCCCTTTTAAAATTTTTATTTTGAGGCAGGGTCTTACTGAGTTGCCTAGATTGGACTTGAACAAGCGATTCTTCTGTCTCAACCTCTGTAGTAGCTGGAATTACAGTTATGTGCCATCATGCCTGGTTATCATAAAATTTTGGTTAAGGAGAGGAGCTGAGTTGGTTAGGCTGGTTTGGCTGTTTGTAGGGGAAGAGCCAAGAGCCTTTACTTGTAGTCTCCACAGCAGTGTATTTGGTTGGCAGCCACTGGGGGACAGAATGCAAGTGAAGTGCATCAGAGAGCAGTACTTGGATTAACCTACCTTGGCTTTAACCTGAGTGCTATCGTCTTTAAGGTGTGTGACCTTGTCAGGTTGCCTAAGCCTATTTGAGCTTATTTCCTCATATATTTACAAAAAGGAAACATTTCTATGTGTTGCTGAGAATTAAATATACACATACAGCTGCTTAGTACATGTTGACTGTTAACAGGTAACTGCATGGTTACTTTTCTCTTGTAATTTTCACCTCTCTTTTTCATCATTTTTCTCATTTCCTCATTTCCTTATCCACTGACACCTGATTTCAACCCATCAGAGAAATTGTAATGATTTTAGCATGAGTACCTGAGATTTTAGGCTGAATGGAAACTGCAGATAGACGTCAGGCAATGAAACGGTCTCGCCCAAGTGAAGATCACACCGTGCCCACTAACAGAGTAGACATGGAGCTAGAAGGAATGCAGAAGTAGTGAATTTATGTATAATTTAAATAAAAGATGAGAGTGTCATGTGCGTTGTGTGTTTGGCAGTGTGATATTATCCAAAAGTTGTTAGAGGTGCCAACATGTAACTGGTTAGGCAGCAAAATTTCTTCTTTTGGTGTTTTTGTGCTCCTCTTTAACAACAGCTAATAATGTAAGTTAACAGCAGCAGCTGTATGTCATAAATTCATTTTTCTTATGGTCTTTTCTCATTTACTTTTCTGCCACCAGTGTGTCTTCCCTTCCTGGTGCTTCCTTCTCGTCCCCATTAGCTTTTCACTTGGGGCCTGAACTGCTTTGCTGTGTTAGGTGGCAGAATTGGGGACCATTGGACTGCGGTACTGGTGAGCTGGCCTATGAGAGTTGTGGCTGAGCATGTTGTCTCCTGGCCCTTGGCGTAGTCTTTTCTCTTTTGCTTCACTGAAACCCATGGTGGTTTCTGCCTGTCCTTGGAGTTTTCTTCCATTCTTGTTGGGCTCGGCCTGAGGACATAAATGTGTGTAGCTTGGGATTCAGTAGGGCAACATGTTTCTCTTAGGAAGAATTAGAAACCTGAGCTATTTCTGCTCTTGTTCACTGTTTCAGCTGGGAAGGGAAGCAGAGTGGGGTAAAGCCCACCCAGGGCAGTGCTGGCTGACAGTAGGAAGTTGGGAGGGTCTCTTTCCAGCAGGGCTGATGTAGGATGTGCTGGCATCTGCTTCGAGGCCTTAGAGGACAGGCTCCTGGGAGCCAAGGTTTGTGCAGACTTGGGTGTGAATTGCATAAGAACGTTTGCTTGATACTGATGCAGCATTTGTCTCCTGTCTACATAAAAGGTCCCAGGCTCTAGGGTGTGCCACTTGCCACTTGAGGGGCTTAATGGGGGACAGGAAAGAAGAAGTGTTACAGTGAGGATGCTGAGGGGCCGGAAGTGCTTTAGAGAGCATTGCAGGTTGGATTCTGTGCAAGTCAGATGGTCTCCGGGAATGATAATGAGTTCCAATGTGGCAGAATGTGTTTTCTGCAGGTTAAACATCACTTATGACCATAAGTCGCAGAGAGTTAAAGAATGACGTTTAAGGCTGTGGAGCTCAGCATCATTAGCATTCATCGTAGAGGGTTTGATAAAAATAACTGATACAGAGGTAATTCCAGGAAGCACCTGATCATGAAGCGGACTGTGGCCAATAGTCACTACTCTTTGATTACACATTTGGTGGGAAAGTCATAACCATCGAGACTGAGTATGTCAGGTAGCACCTGCTGTGAGTGTGGTGGTAACAAACAGCCACCACTGCTTCAGGCACTGCTCTGCAGGAAGCGGAGCCCTTGTCCTGTTGTGACTTGGAAGCTTTCCTGACTGGCTTTCTTTTCTTCTCTCTCTCTCTCTCTCTCTCACCTTGGAACTGACGATTTAACCCAGTGTCTTTGCACTGAGTTATGCTTCCATTTCCAGGCCTTTTTTCCTTTTTTGCTCCCCGTGCCAACAATCATTATAAAAAGTCCAATTTTTCTCAGTTCTTATACCTACGCTATCATTTTTAGTGGCCAATATTTACACATGCCTATTGAAATCTAATTAAAGAGTTTTGAAGTGGGTTCATTAGTCACTCAGTAGGTGTACTTCAAGTGCATAATAGCTGTATGTACTGAGAGCCACTGTATTAAGTAGCACAGTTCTAGAATATTTCTGTCACTGCAGAAAATGTCTCTTGCATGGTGCTGATATAAGTGGTTTAGGAGCAGTCAAGATTGCAGCCAAGTAACAGAGCTGCATAATGTGTTCTCAAGGATTCACTGCAGAAGTTAAGAGTTTAGTCAAAAGCTTCCTGTTCAGTGTAGCAAGGACAGGGAGGAGTGCCCCATCAATAGAAAAGAGGCCCCTGGCAGGTCAGAAAATCCAAAGAAACATTGCAAGCGGGGGGGGAAACCAAGCAGTTCAGGAACCTGCCCCAGGCCCACTGCAAACCACTGGTAGCTGGTGGCATCTGCAGACTGACGAAAACAAGGCCAGACCTCAGAACCTCTGACCGAGCTAGGAGCAGAAAGAGCACCCCAGCAACTGAAAGGAGGGCATGGGCAGGTCAGAATCCAGAAGACATATTAGAAGTGGAGAAAAACAGCAGCCGACTGAGCACAGCCCTGAGCTGTTGGCATCTCCAGATGGAGGAAAGCCTAGAGACCAGAACCTCAGACTGAGGTAAGCACAGATCTCAGAAAAGTGGGTATTGACAGTAGCTGGTAGCCCCGACCTCTAGAAAGGAGCTTGTGGGTAGTAGATACTGCAAACACACTGTGAACTTCCCCTATTAAAGGCCTTCTGGAATGTATACCAGAAGCTGTGCTTGGCAGCCATAATAGGCAATGACATAAGCAGGAGCCATTAAAATAAAAGAGCCTGAGATTGAACTACTTGGAGTAAAAGAAAGCTCAGAAGAGCACCTCAGGGTTTTTGGAGACACTCTTAAACGGTGCCTAGGAAGAAGCTGGCACAAGACACAGTTGTGGAGAGGAGAGAAAGGCCATTGATCCCCAGAAATAGGGTATAGTGAGAGCATTTCTGAGGGTGGAGAGCCTTGCCCTTGGGAGAGGGAAGCCAGGTTAGGTGGGAGAACTTTGCTGAAGAGGTTGGGGGTGAGCAAGACACCTTGGAGGTCATTAGGTCTCCCCTCACTGCCTACTCCCAGCACAGAACTCAGAGGAATTTTGGCTCCCCTGACACAACCTCATACCATTCAAAGAAACCTCTCAGGTAGGCTTTTAAAGTGAAGTCCCTCAACAGAAGACAAGGCAACAGGACACCCACAGAAATGCCTAAGACCCCAGAAGCTAATATCAGGGCCTCTGAAATAGTGGAGCTCATATGGAAGGAGGTCAGAAAGCAAATAAACGAGTTCAAACAAGATATTCTCGAAGAAATGCAAGCATTGATCAGTGAGCTTAAAGAGGAACTTACTAATCAAATAGTGGTCCTAATGGAGACAAAGCTCACTGAGCACATTGAAGTTACAAATAAAAAGTTGGTTGAAGTAAATAAGGAAATCCAAGATATGAAGGACATTTTAATAGAGAAGTGGAAATTCTGAAAGGAAATCTAGCTAGAATTCAGGATATGAAAAATCAATTTGAAAGCAAGGGAAGACAACTCAAACATTTTGAGGACAGAGTTTCAGATCATGAAGACAAAGCTGAGGAAAAAAAATGCTATAATTAGGCATGACTCCAAAATTAAAAATGAGCAAAGTAGCTGGATATATCAGCTGATGGATGATTCAGAGAGAACCAGTGTCAGAATTATGCATGTGGGAGAAAGAGCAAAAGACAGCACCAAATATATAAACTAAAGAATTTATGTACATAAATTGTGCAAGAAAATTTCCCAAATCTAGAAAAAGAAAGGAATTTTCAGGCATAGGAAGCTTATAGAACACCAGCTATCCTCAACCAGCAATGAGACTCACCGTGACATATCAAAATCAAAACCTCACAAGGAGAGAATACTAAAAACAAAAAGAGAAAAACAGATATTATTTCACCAAGGTAAACCAATTCTAATCAGCAGATGTCTCAATGAAAACTTTAAAAGCCAGGAGAACCTGGAGCAAAATAATTTAAACTTTACAAGACAGCAAGTTTCAACCCAGGTTGTTGTATCCAGCCAAATTAGCCTGAAAATTGAAAGAGAAATAAAAAATTTTCATGACCTGGAATCTCTAAAGAAATTTGCGAGCTAAGAAAGAGAGGAGCATCCCCAGCAACTAGAAGGAGGCCAGGGGAAGGTCGGAAATTCTGAAGGAGCATTGAAAGTGGAGGAAAAAAAAATTCCAGCAGCCCAGGAAGCCACCGCAGGTTGGCTGCAAAAGGCTGGAGCCACAGACAGCTGCAGATGGAGAAAAGCGTGCATGGGCATGGGACATCTGACAGAGCTGGGAGAGGACAAGATCACCCCAACAACAAACAGGAGGCCAGGGGAAGGTCAGAAATCCTGAAGTCATATTGGAAGTGGAGGAAAACAGCAGCTGACTCGGCACAGCCCTGAGCTGCTGGCATCCACAGATCACAGTCGGAGGAAAGTCTGGAGCCAGAAACTCAGCCTGGAATAGAATATCAGACCTAGAAGACAAAATGACAGAACGGAAGAGGAAGACTGTAAATAACACAAAATAAAAAAAGAAGA
The DNA here is from genome assembly GCA_004027205.1 of Ctenodactylus gundi. Lineage (NCBI taxonomy): Eukaryota > Metazoa > Chordata > Mammalia > Rodentia > Ctenodactylidae > Ctenodactylus > Ctenodactylus gundi. Next base: position 5,370 of record PVKB01007784.1, read on the forward strand.
CAGTGAATCATTACAACGGCTGATAGATGATTCATAGAGAAACAACCTTGGAATTATGGGAGTCCAAGAGAAGACTGAGGACAAAACAAAAGGCTTAACAGTCATGTTCAATGAAATTATGGAAGAAAAATTTTCAAATCTAAGAAGAGAAATGAACATGGAGCAAGCATATAGAACACCAAGCAACTTTGATCAGAAACGAACTTCATCATGACACATCATAATTAAAGTACTAGAAACACAACACAAAGAGAGAATACTTAAAGCGGTGAGAGAAAAGCAGATGGAGACCTACAAAGATAAGCCTGTAAGGATAATTGGAAACTTCTCAGCCCAGAGTTTAGAAGCCAGGAGATTATGGAGCAGTGCCATTCAAACACTAAAAGAACACAAATGCCAACTAAGACTGCTATGTCCAGCAAAATTATTTTTTAAACTAGAGGGAGAAATTAAAACTTGCCATGATATAAAAAGCTTAAAGAAATTTGCAGCAACTAAGCCAGCACTGCAGAAAATTCTTAAAGGAAACTTGGATAGTGAAAGAGAGGCGAATGACACTAGTGACTCAAGAGAAAAAGAGACAACAGCTAGAGGAGAATGAGCTGAGAAAAAAGTAAGGCTAGTAAACAATATTGAAAAATGACAAAGATGGCAGGACACACCAAACATACCTCAATAATTACTCTAAATGTGAATGGCCTCAACTCACCTATTAAAAGACATAGACTAGCTGACTGGATCAAAAAACAGAAACCCACAATGTTCTGCCTACAAGAGATGCACTTCACCCATAAGGAAACTCATAGACTGAAAAATAAAAAGATGGAATTCAATATTTCATATAGCAGGTCCCAGGAAAGAAGCAGGAGTAGCAATATTAATCTCAGACTCATTAGGTTTCAAAACAAAACAGGTGAAGAGAGACAGAGATGGCCACTATATACTGATTTAAGCAACAATAGAACAGGAAGAAATCGCAGTTATCAATATATATGCCCCCAACTCTGGAGCACCCAGTTATGTAAACCAAAAATTATTAGACCTGAAAGGACACATAATCCCCAATACCATTATAGTAGGAGACTTTAATACTCCACTGTCATAGATAGATAGATCAACCAGACAAAAAATCCATGAAGATATATAACTGCTGAATGACACTATAGAAAACTTGGTCATAACAGATGTTTACAGAGTTTTCCACCCAACATCACCTGATTACACGTTCTTCTCAGCAGCACACGGAACATTTTCTAAAATTGACCATGTCCTAGGACATAACTCATACTTAAGCAAGTACAGAGGAACAGAAATAATTCTCTGCATACTCTCAGACCATAGTGGAATGAAACTGGAACTTAACAACAGCAGAAACAGAAGAAAATACACAAATACATGAAGACCTAACAGCCTACTGTTGACCAAACAGTGAATCATGGAAGAATTTCCCGAAGAAATCAAAAACTTAATAGAGTTAAATAATGATGGAAGTACATCATATAAAATCTTTGGGACACAGTGAAAGCAGTACTTAGAGGAAAATTCATAGCCATAAATGCACACACCAAAAGAACAGAAGAGTCACAAATAAACACAGTAATGATGCACCGTAAGGACATAGAAAACCAAGAACAACTTAACCCAAAAGGCAGTAGAGGAGAAGCAATTATAAAGATCAGATCTGAAATTAATGAAATTGAAATTAAAAAATAATAAAAATATTAATGAGTCAAAAAGCTGGTTCTTTGAAAGAATTTACAAGATAGACAAACCTCTAGCTAAGAGAAGGAAAGAAAAACGACAGATTAGCGCACTTAGAAATGAAAAGGGTGAAATCGCAGCAGACTCTGCAGAGATTCAGAATATTATGAGAAATTATTTTGAACACCTGTATTCTAACAAGTTAGAGAACTGGGAAGAAATGGATGACTCCTTAGATACATATAAAATACCAAAATTAAATGAGGAAGACATAAAAATCTTGAACAACCCCATCCTGCACACAGAAATTGAATCAGTAATAAAAGCTCTACCTACAAATAAAAGTCCAGGCCAAGGTGGATTCACAGCAGAATATTTTCAGTACTTTGGGAGAGAACTAACTCCAATCCTCCTCAAACTATTTCATAAAGTAGAAAGAGAAGGAATACTATGAGACTCATTTCTTGAAGCTAGCATCCCCCTAGTCCCAAAACCAGACAAAGACTTAACTGGGATGTAAAATTATAGACCAATATCCTTAATGAATATAGATGCAAAAATCCTTAATAACATTCTGGCAAATAGAATCCAACAAGTAATCAGAAAGATTATACACCATGATCAAGTGGGCTTCATCCCTGATATGCAAGGCTGGTTCAGCATACTTAACTCTGTGTAGTACACCATGTCAACAAAAGTGAACACTAAAACAACATGATCATCTCAGTTGATGCAGAAAAGCCTTTGATAAAATCAAACACCTTTACATAATAAAAACTCTGAGAAAAATAGGTATAGAAGGGCCCTACCTAAAACTCATAGAAGTGATATGTGCTAAACCTACTGCAAATATAATAAATGGAGAAAAATTGAAATCATTCCCTCTCAAATCTGGAACACGACAAGGCTGCCCACTTTCACCACTCTTATTCAACATAGTCCCTGAAACACTTGCCATAGCAATCAGACAAGAAAATGAAATAAAGGGAATCTGCATCAGAAAGGAGGAAGTCAAACTATCCTTATTTGCAGACGATATGATTATCTACATGGAGGACCCCAAAAAACTCTACTACAAAACTCTTGGAAATAATTTTAAAAATTTAGCCAAATTACAGGGTACAAAATCAATATTAAAAAATAGCTTTTTTCTACACTAACAATGAACTTACTGAGAAGTATCTCAGAAAAACCATTCCATTCTCAATAGCATAGCATAAAATTAAATACCTAGGCCTATACCTAACCAAGGAAGTGAAGGACCTATATAAAGTAAGAAAAGTGAAGAAAGAAGTTATAGGTGACATTAGAAAATGGAAAGGCATCCCCTGTTCTTGGATAGGCAAAATAAATATAGTCAAAATGACTATACTGCTGAAACTGATATAGATTCATTACAATTCCTATCAAAATACCAACAAATTTTTTCCAAGAACTTGAAACTATAATCCTTAAATTGACATAGAACCAAAAGAAACCAAGAATAGCCAAAGCAACCCTGTGTAACAAAACCAAGACAGGAGGCATTACAATACCAGACATCAGTCTGTACTATAAAGCAAAAGTCGTAAAAACAATTTGGTACTGGCACAAAAACAGACAGGCCAATGGAACTGAATTCAGGATGCAGAGACAAACCCAAGTACCTTCAAATACTTAATCTTCTATGAAGGAGCCAAAAGCATGCACTGGAAAAAGGACAGCCTGTTCAACAAATGGTGCTGGGAAAACTGGACATCCACATGCAGAAGAATGAATCTAGTCACACACCTATCACCATGCACCAAAATCAAATCAAAGTGGATCAAAGACCTAGACATTAAAAGTGAAACACTGAACCTTCTAGAAGACAAATTAGGCAAATATCTAAAAGCCATAGGGGTAGGCAAAGACTTCCTTGACAAGTCACCAAGAGCAAAAGAGATTATCCCCATTATTATCAAATGGGATCAAGAAGATTGTGCACAGCAAAGGAAATTATCAACATTGTAAGAAGAGAACCAACAGACTGGGAAAAAATTTTCACCACCAACACCTCAGATAGGGGGCTCATAACCAGAATATACAGGGAACTGAAGAAAAGTAAGCCTACCACAATAAAAGAACTATTGAAAAGTTGGCAAGTGAAATGAAGAGTCAGTTCACTCACGAAGAAGTTGAAGTGGCCAATAAATACATGAAAAGATGTTCAACATCCCTAGCCATAAGGGAAATGCAAATCAAAACATCACTAAAATACCATCTAACTCCAGAGAAATTGACCTATATCAACAACTCAAATAGCAATCAGTCTTCGAGAGGCTGTGGGGAGAAAGGAACCCTCCTGCACTGCTGGTAGGAATGTAAATTCTTACAACCACTTGGGAAAGCAGTATGGAGATCTCTCAAAAGACTAGAAATAAATATCCCCTTCAATCCAGCAACACCACTCCTGGGAATACATCCAAAAAAGGCCAAAGCAATACATAACAGAGACATATGTAAACCATGTTCATAGCAGCACAACTAACAGTAGCTAAAATATGGAAGTGACCAAAATACCCATCAATGGACCAATGGATACACAAACTGTGGTATTTATACACAATGGAATACTATGCATCTGTAAAGTGAGACAGCTTGGAGGCTTTTGTAAGCAAATGAAAGAAACTTGAGACCGTCATGCTTAGTAAAGTAAGTCAGAACCAGAAGGTGAAATATCAAATGGTCTCTCTGATATGAAAAACCGTAATTATCTCATAGAACTTAAAGTGAAAAATAAATGGAACATGGGTCGGGGGCCGGATGTTGAGAGTGGGTAGGTAGTGGATCAAAAGGAAAGTGGGGAAGGTCTTGTTACCTTGACTAGATATGTATGTGCACAAAATGACCAAAACCAATGTCAATCTTAAAATTTTCACTTATATATCAATAAATTGGGGTTGAGGGGGAAAGAAATTTTCAACCACTAGCCCTGCATTGCAGAAAATACTTGAAGGAATATATATGGGAAAAAAAAATAAATGGTTTAGGAAAAGCAGTAGTAGGATGTCTCGATGACTATCTCCTAAAGTCACATGGTTGGTGGATGGGGTGCAGCTTGTAAGGCCTTTAAATCACAAGCCTTCCTGGGCGGCAATTTGCAGTTGTTAACTAGGCAAAGCTTTTCCCCAGCACAGGAAGGCAAACTGAGCAAGCAATTGAATTTCTCCAACTTTATAGCAGTTTTGTCCCAGAGGCATTTGTCAATGTTTAGAGACCTTTATTTGGTCCCTACTGGGAGAGGCGAGTGAAGGTCAAGGATGTTGTCAGATTCCCCACAATTCGAGCACAACTGTGTGCATCCGGATATGAGGGGCCCGATGGAGGCCAGTCAGCCCCAGCCTGGAAAGTGCTGCTGCTCTTGCACAGGGTTACAGATGAGGACAGCAAGCTGCGGGAATTGTGCTTTCTGACATATGAAAGAAGCTGGTGTATGTACAGGAGAGGAAATGAAGCCACAGACTTGCACAGAGACTCTTGTGGAGGTTTGAGGCTTCACTTTCCTCATCCCTTGAGACTAGCCTCAGTCAGTTCCTTGGGTTCCAGAAAGGACCTCTGTGTAAAAATGTACTTGTATCATTTTCAGTTAGGCTTCAACAGCGTATACCTAGTACAACAAATTACTTAGCAGTTCTCTTCTGGTAGTTGGAACCTATGAAAAATTGCCTGTGCAAATACACACTGTTCCTACCTTCCAGTAAAGGGACTCCATTAATGTCTCACACATGGGGTACTGTAGCACACTCACTGAGATGTTGTGACCAAATTTGAAATAAATTACGACATTTCCTGTGCACCTAGTATTATTTCAGGTGGCTCGTGTATTTACTTTTATTTAACGTAGAAAAGGACTATATATGCAGAGTTAAAAACTTCAAAAGATTGAATAGTATGATGAAGTGACCTAGGATAAAAGGTCTCAATTTCCTGACTTCTCCAGATGAAAACACTGTAGCAATGTGTCATCTGTTAACTGCTTATGCCTGTGTAAGTGCATTCTTATATACACACATATCCTGTGTATTGCCTACACATACATATACTTTCCACATATATTTACATTATTAATTTATTTTGTTGAGATAGGATCTCACTCTGTGTTCCAGCTTGGTCCTGAATTCACTCTGTAGCCCAGCCTGGCATCGAACTCATTACAGTCTGCCTGCCTCAGTCTCCTGAGTGACATACTTGGCTTCACGTATCTTTAAAATGGAGGATGCATATGAATGTGAGTTTCTGATCCTTGCTTTTTTCACTTAACATTAACAGTATATTTTAGGCCTCTTTTTTTTTTCCCATCAGCACTGGGATTGACTTCATTCCTTTTAGTGGCCTGAAGTTCACCTCTGAGTAAGTGTTCCGTAAGTAATGGGTGTTATGATTCCTTCCAGCCTTTGGTTTTCTCAGATACTTTAATAGTGAATGATAGACTCTTGTGCCTTTATCCTGCTGCACAAATTGTATTTATAAGATAAATTCCCAACAGTAGACTTGCCATTTTCAAGAGTAGACCCATGTTATATTTTTGTTAGATATTGCTGCATTGCTCCTGAAAATAGATGCCCACTTTTTACTTTAAAAAGTGTGTGGACTTGCCTAAAACTTGATTTCCTTTATTTTCTTAGCCATCTTTCTTGCCCCGTTTCCCTCTCTAGCCTCTCTGTGTCTAGACTCTGTGTCTAGATGTGCTCGTGAGTTTAGTCAAGGGCTATCTTGCCATAGCCTGGAATATGCTACTCTTGGGCATTTTGGAAAGACACAACCCGGTTTCCTTTGAGAACACTGCTTGAATTTCCTCCTTGGCGGGGTGTTTGTTGCAGCAAGATCCCCTCCCTTTTTGTTTCTGGCTCAGCTTTCCTAGCTTTCCTCCCTTCCCTTCCCTGGAAGACTTTTAAGCGCTGGTAATCTGTAGTGTCTGAGAGGTTGAAATCTATAAATGTGTCTTGGGTGCTTGCCAGTACTTAAAGATAGGCATGGTCAGATCACTGCATTCCTTGCCATTTTAGAAGAAGCAGTATCTGTTTGCTTGCAGTGTCTGAAGCAGTTTCCACTTGCCTACTCTGGACTGGCATTTCCACTAACACTTTCTTGGTCAACTGGCAGAAAACCCAGTTTTAAGTCCTGTTTGCTTCTCTCTCTCCCAGTTTAGACTTCAGTGGGGATTACCTGTAACTTGACTCATGTGTTTTTTTATTAATATACAAATGTAATACATAGTATTTACAATCAGTTTGGGTGTTTTGTACATCTATGTATCACATCGACTTCACAATCCCTTCCCATCTTCTACCCTCCCACCCCCTCCCTGTCCCTTCCCCCGACTCCAGCTATCACTTCGTATGGTTCCAAAGAATGTCTGTTTTCTGGGTTTTCCGAGTCCGAGAAACCATACGGTGTTTAACATATTAATCTTCTGCACCTAAGTCATTTCACTCAAGTCGCCACTCTACCCCAGCTTCTTATTCCTCTAATGGGTTCTCAGTAGTCAAATCTTAATATCTCCTCTCTGAATCCAACCAGTCCCTTCAATTGGGCTATTCACCAAAAGTTTTTTTTTCCATATTTTTCTACATCTTTGTTGTTATTGTTAAACCTGGCCTTACCCACCAGTTCACACTAGAAAATAATTATAAGGATGTAGTTCAAAAGGCTAGTTAATTTGGGAAAGAAGAGAAAGAAAAAAAATAAAATTCAGTTGTCTTAGTTGAATACTGGAAGGTGCATATTTGTACATTCAGAAGGTTATTTTTACATCAGTCAGTTTCCTTAGGATAAATTTTCATTAGTGACCTAATAAGTGAATTGCTACAACAAAACAAAGTTAAAACTATATCACATTCAATGAACTTAAATCTATACCACATAAATATACTTAAAGTGACAGACATGAAGGCAAACCTAGTTATTTCAGAATTTCCTAACTTTCATATCTTATTTACTCATATTTCACTGATTACTAACCTACTTTTTTCTCAGCTCATTCTCCTCTAGCTGTTGTCACTTTTTCTCTGGGGTCATTGGTGTCACTGGTGTCCCTTTCACTGTCTGAGTTTCCTTTAAGTATTTTCTGCAATACTGGCTCAGTGGCTGCAAATTCCTTTAAACTGTCTCTGTCATGGAAAGTTTTAAGTTCTCCCTTTAAGTTAAAAGATAATTTTGCTGGATATGTATGTAGACTGGGGGTGGCTTTTCACCTTGACACCATCGGCTTATTCTTTCTTTAGTGCTCTTCCAGTTTTGAGCAGTAAATGACATTCTGGATGGGTCTTTTCTCTCTTCCCAATGCTTTATTAGGAAAATACTTAAATAAATAGCAAAATTGAAACAATTTTTTCTACAGGTGCCGATATAACCCATTGACAGTTTACAGTGGTTGTTCCTTCATCCCTTTGGTGTTCTTGGGCCCTTCCTCGATGGTGCCGTCAGTGCTGTCGTGACACAGATAATTGCTGTCATTGCACAGATAATTAGCGGTAGCGCTAGGGAGCTGATTGCTGGAGCTTGAACTCCTACTTTGCCTTCCTGTAGCCCAGCAAGGTTGGTGACCTTTGTGCCTGTGTGTTCTTGTTCATAGAGCAGACCTAATGATTGCAGTGACTTAGGGTTTGGTAAGATTAAACCAACCAGTATTTCGTACACCTTTTAGAACAGATGTTTTTCCATACTACATTGGCCATTTAGTCCGTGTCAGATAGTACTTGGTAAATTAATATTCATTTCATGGATTAAAAAAATCAATTAATTTTAGGGAAAAGCAACTGTAAGCCTGATATTATGTCTTGTATCTTCAGAACAGCCCTAAACAGGTCATCTGCATTTGCAGAGGAGCAAATAGATGCCTAGTAGTTGGTAGCAGTGTGCTTTTAATCACAAATTTGCTTTACTTTATTGGTCATAATCTCCATACTTTGTTCTCTTTAGTCACAAGGTGCAGATATCAGCATTCAATAAGGGTGTATAGATTTCTATGGTTGAAAAATTTTTCATCTGAGTTAAAGTCTGAGAAACAGGAAGAAACATCTAAGTGCTTTGGGCTACTGGAATGACCTTGCTTCCTTAAACGTCAGTCTTGTAGGAGAGAGGATGTGTTGCTTTTTTTTTTTTTTTGATACCTTGTGAAAATACTTCTCTCACACAACAAGCATTCCCACTTCAGAGTCTTCTTACTGCCTGAGATGTGGCTGACCTGTCAGGACAGAAATGACTTTAAAGTGTTTGGGCAGCACCACACTTTTCTGCTATTTAACATCTGAGGTCAAGAGAATTGCTCTCGGTTTGTTGTCTAAGATTTTTTTTGGAAAGAAGGTTAGAAAATAGAAATAAATGTGATTTCTGACTCTATCCTAAAAGTGGAAATTTTGAGGAGATTCTTTTTTCTGTCCTTTTAAATTATGTTTTTCTCAGTTGAGGTTACCTAAAAGAAACCTCTCCTGGGCACTGATAAGCCTGTCAAGCCCCTAACATTTACTCATCTCCCTGTTGGAGTGGCCATAGTTTTTAATGGAATTGTTTTACTTTCATTGTGTTTGCTTTTATATGTACTGCATTTTTAACAACAGCTGGATTTAGATGTCTAATTATATGTTTCTACTTAAAAGTTATCATATAAGATACACTTGACTATGTAAGCGGAAAGAGGTTTTCTTTAAAAAAAGAAAGAGCTTAGATTTGGGCTGAGGATTTAGCTGAGTGGCAGAAGGCTGGCCTAGTGTGCATAGGCCCTTGGGTCTGTGCTCCGTACTGCATACTTGTAAAACAAGGTAAAATAAACAAAGGGCTCTGGAAGAGCAGTTGACGTGGAGACTTCATGTGGCCTAGGGATGGGATGAAATGCTAGAAGTTTTCTTAAACATTGAACTAAACATTCCTCAGAGTGTGTATTTATTCTCCATTGACATTGGATGCTCTGGGAAGAGGAAACATTTACCAAATAGATGCATCTGTTTTGAAGGTAGTCAGTGGAAAATCATTTACACCCTACATCTGTTTTTTTTTTTTTTTTTTGTTTTGGTGTTTTGTTTTGTTTTGTTTTTTTTTTTTTTTTTTTTTTTTTTTTTTTTTTTTTGTTTTTTTTTGTTTTTTTTTTTTTGGCTAAGACCAGTATGTCCTGGTCTCTTTGGAAGGTTTTAGAGCAACAATAATTATGCCTTGGGGTTTTGGCCAAGCAGGCTGGTGTCATTGAAGCAGTCCTTGGGATCATCAGCACCACAATATGTGATTTGGACATTTGAAAATCTTCGTGGCCTGGATATTTAGATCCTGGACATCTAGGATATGGGTATTCATATCTGAAGAAATTGGAAGATACCTTTCTTAGGCAGAGAAACATCTAGAAAGGACACCCTCAGGCTGTTGGGTGACTGTTTAGTAGAGCACTTGCCCAGCAAAACCACAGCTCTGGGTTTGATCCCGTACACTGCAAAAAAAACAAGAAAACTCCCTCCCTAAATTGAGGTAAGTGTGGTAGTGCAGGCTTGTCTTCCCATATACTCTGAAGCCTAACCCTAACCCTGAGTATTATAGCACGTCACCCAGCTCCAGAGGGGAGGAGGTGCCCTCAGGGAATCTCCTGAAGGTGAATCCTGGATAATTGTGGGGAGTTACGTGACCCATAGGAATTCTGCTCTGGGAAATAAAAGGGTGCAGCCCCTCAGAGGAATCCTCTGAGTTGAGAAAGCACTAAATAACCTGGGGTCGGGAAAAGAGGAAAATGAGGGACAGAAAGAGCAAGATCCTCACTTTGGAAAGAGATCCAGATGCTCACAGATGGAACTTTTTGAGATTTAGGAGCCTTGAGAATAGATTAGGGACAGACAGGTTGTTTTGTTTCTTTTTTGTTTATGTTGTATGAAGATAATCTTGTTTCTGTAAGAACTGGTTGGCGGCTGCACAAGCACTCCTGGAGGCACTCTTCTTTTTCCTTTCACCTACCTAGCCCTGGGGATGTGAGACCTTGTTTGGAGTGTCCTTGGGTGTACAGATCAGTTCTTCTTCCCTGTGAGGCTCATCTTGCTGTTAATGGGGATGTGACTGCGTCTCTTGGCTAGGGGCTATCCTGCCTCAGCAGACTAATAATTCGCCTTCTCTCAGGTCCTGGTAGCCTCTTGGTTTCCCCCTTGATATTTGACACTAGTGTACTCACTGGGGCAAGTGTATACTAAGGAAAGTAAGAGACAGGGCAGGACAGTTTCTGTACTTAGTGGATTAGAATTTGTTCTCCATCTGCGGTACGGTGCCTTGTAGCTGTCATGCAGAAATGTGGCGTGAGAAGGGTTAGTGTTACCATTTTTAAAAATAGGCACTGCGCACCTCCAGTGGTAAAGCAAGTGCTTTGCAGTGAGGTCCGAATTCAGTCTCCTCACCATATCAAGCGGAGAGGGACATCAAATAGAGTACTCGATTTACAGATGGTTGACATGCCAGAGTAGAATCTGGCTGAGCAATTGATCAGCCTTGTGGTTTTGGACAACTCTTAAGCTTTGTAAGCTTTATTTGTCTGATATGAGAAAACGTCGACCTTATAGTCAACAAATTTTATTAAGCACCTACTGTATTCCTGGCACTGTGCTAGATTTTGAGATAGGTAAATGTATGAAGCAGGCCGTACTTTCTGTCCTCGTGGAGTATGTACCCTTTCTTTTAGGATTGTGTAATAAATAAAAGTGTCTATAAAAAGATGCGGCATAGCTCTCTTTTAAAATTGCAAAGTACTCGGACCTGGAGAATCTGCACAGGTGTTATCAAAGCCCTCCTCTAGCAAGCATGAGGCCCCAGCTGATTGTCCAGCACCACCTTAGGCTGGGCATGGCTGTGCACCAATCCCAGCGCTACGGAGGCCAGAGGCCGAAGCAGAAGGATGGCTCTGAGTCCAGGATTAGGCAAGCTTGGGCTACATAATGAATTCAGAACCAGCTTAGGCTACAGAGTGAGACCTAGTCTCAAGAAATAGAAAATCCTATGTAAATAGAATTTTAAAAGAGTTACTGCAGAAAGGTTATGAACTTGTCCATTTACACTAGATTGTCATTCATTATTTTGACAAGAGAACTATTTTGTTTTGTTTTTGTTTGATATTGGGGATAAAGTCAGGGCTTTGTGTTTTTTTAGGCAAGCGCTTTACCAGTGAAATAACAACAGAATTCTGAAGAAATAAATGGAAATAAATTTATTATTTTATATGCATTGTTTTAAAAAACTTATTTATGTTCATTGTTTTAAAAGTTATTTGAATTTTTTTCACTTTGTCATGAAATGAAGTATAATTTCTCTGCCCAGTGTGTCATGACTTTCCAATGTTAATGTAGCGTTCTTGTATTTTTTTTACCCCTGCTTGAACCAGCTTTCACCTGTATTTCCCAGACTAGCCTTGAATTCCTGGGCTTAATCTTCTGCTTCTATCTCCTGAGTAGCTGGGAATACAGTTGCATGCCACTGTGTCTGACATTATTCTCATGGGCATCTTGAACTCATCCTCCCAAACAACTAACTTGGAAAGACCATTCAGTGGGTGTGGCACCTAGAGTAAATTGGGTGTGCTTGAAGAATATAGTTCAGAGTCATGTTTGTGAGAAGAAACAAACCAAATATACGTACTTCTTATCCTGAAACTGCTGGTAGGAGAAGAATAGGAGAAGGAACACAACTTCTTGGTGATCTTGGTGAGCATTCCTCTAAGTCAAGTCCTGGAAATTCTTCTACTTAGAGAAAAAAAAAATGTTTACAAATCACTTAGTTGATTGCTTAGGTGAGTATTTAGTGCTAACCAGGCACTTTTCTGAAAGCTGCTTTTTTAGCACATTTCTTAGGAGAATAGGACGTTGCTGATGTTTACCTGGCAAAGACATTTTTAAAGGAAGTTGTGAGGGTCAGGGTGGAGAGGAGTAAGGTCTGTCTTTATTGGAAAGCTTGTCATTTGAAACAGGTGAGATGTCTCGAATGGATATAGACCTGTGATACTAGGTAAGCCTCAGACTTTGTGGAATGTGAGGATCCCTGTACTCCAGAGTGCCTTTGGGAGGCACTGTTGAGGCTGTGAGGCATCATGTGTGACATTGGTCTCTCCAGAAAGGCTGCTTGTTTCCAAAGACACTGAAGGTGCTATATTTATAGTTAGCTATGCTGAATGTACATTTTTTTAGTTTTATATATTTTTTCTTAAATTATGAACAAAATGTTCAGGATCCAGGTCATGTGTTCAGTGTTAATAATGTAGGTTTGCTGAGGTATGTTCACTGTTTTGTATGGAACCTGAACTGGAAATAACAGCATCATTTGCCACCCAGGAAAGAGGGTAAAGAACTGAGGGAATTTAGAGAAGACGACAGAGGGATGCTTTGTATGTAAGCCATGCTAAGCATGGGTGCTTTGAATTCTTTGGACAGAGATTTTCTGTCTGTCCTGTTTCACAGGTATCTCAGCACATGGAAATAGATGCTGCAGGGGTGTGTCAGAGAGAGGAAGCAGGAATCCTTTCTTCCGTCCCTCCTCTGGTCTTTGGAAGGTTGGTGTTATGGACATTTCAAAGATTATCCTGGGATTTAGAAATCTAAATGACAGATTTATTCATTTAACCTAACATTGTTTGAATCCCGGCCATGTAAATCTAGCCTGCAGTTGGCATTAAGATCTTAGACCACAATGAAAAGGGACAGAAAGTCATTGAGGATGACTTGCAGTCAGTAGACAAGGAATGCCAGCAGCTGGGGCTTTTAAACACATTCCTTAGATTGTAGTCCCTTGTAACTACATTGGAACAAGGATAGGGAAATTATAGGGAGAAATGGGAGAATTTAAAAATAGGTGACAGGTACCGTGAGCCCACTTCCTTGTGTAGCTCTGCTTGAAGAAAATGTGGTGTGGAAAATATGATCTGTAATTCTGCCTTCAAAACCAAGTGATTTCTCTCCTCTTTGATTATAGAAAAGAACTGTAATTAAATTATTGTTATTACATGCTTTTAATATATTCCTTTGGAGTCCTTCCACAGGTCAGGACACCCTTTTGTTTGGGGACTAGTGATGTAACAGTCTTCTTGGAATTGTTTGTACTCTTTGATTTGGTAGAAAACAATGTAAAGACAGATGACTGGCCTCGCTTTCCCCAGCTCTGTTCTCCTGAGATGTTAAAACCCTGGCAACGAATCTGAGCAATGTGAACTGTAACTTCGTTAACGGGGTTTGGTGAAGTGGCTGGAAGTTTTTCCAGCAGAAAGCTAAAACCCAATTGTCTGGACATCACTTTCTCCTGATCTTGGTGTGCCTTCCTGGGAATTTTTCCACATGGGGAATCTAGGCTTAGAACAAAACCAGTTTGCCTGCCTAAAAATCCACTTGCGTGAGTTTAGGTTGCTCTGTGAGGTACAGGACTGTGGTGGTTGGCTTGAGAAGAATGGGAAGATATTTTGTCTGTGAGTGTTAATATTAAATCCCTCATCCATTAGGGCATCTAAAGCACCTGTTAGGCTCAGACATTGTTCTCTGAAATCTGTGATGGGCAGAAAAACTATGTTGTCTGTGGTAATCAGATAATTGTGCAGATAGAGGTTGAATGACAATTTGTAATAAAAAAGAACCACATTTTAAGGTAGCAAAAGATGAAAGGATTCAGAAACACAAGCGAAGGAGAAATGGGAGGAGATTTGAACCCAGAGAGCTTGAGGTATATTTGAGATGTTTCTGAATTTAACCAAATGAAATGGATAGTTTAGGGCTAGAGGAATAGTACCTTGGTCAGAGCGCTAGCCTAGCAATCTCATGGCCCTGAGTTTGAATTCCCAGCAGCACATAAACTGGGCATGTTGCACAAGCTGTATCCCTAGTTAGTACTTGGTAGACTGAAGCAGGAGGATTGACTTGAGTTCGGGATAGCCTAGGCTTCATAGTAAGTTCAGGACCAGTCTGGACTACAGAGTATTACTCTGAACAGAACAAAAAACAAAAATGAGAGAAGGAAATGGGTAATGGAATGAACTCATTCAGTTTTACGATCTGTAATATTTGCAGCTCTCTTGCCTCTCAGATGCATCCAAAGTTGGAAGCCTTGTCTGTGCTTTTACAGCACTAAAATTCTTTCTACACTGGCCAAGTGCAGGATGTATCTTTGCTCACTGGGACCAGGGCATTGATTTGTTTGTTATTTTAACCTTCCATAAATGGGCTGCATTATCCAGAACTCTGACATTTTCTGTGCAATTAGAAGATAATCTAGATAAAGGATATTGAAAACCAGGAAAACCCTTTTCTGCTAGTAGCCACTGCAGAGAGAATTCTTAGTTTTTAACCCAATCATGAACTATTTTTTTTGCTGAGACACTAAATTACACTGTCGTGGTCCTGTGCTGTAGTCACTGGCCTTTCTCTTATTGGGAAAGATTGTGTGCTGTGTCTTTGATGCCACAATAAGCAAGCCTTTGCTGACTGTAAACTTGGTGTTGAACTGAACTTTGAAGGTTGAAGTAATTTCTCCCTAGAATTACTTCTGCATGCAAAACATACTGAAATACTTTTAGAATGCCTTATATTCTGCTTATTTTTTTTCCCGATACCACTCTCCAAAACCTGTTTTAGACTTTGAGGTTTTATGAATGACCTTCCTCAGTGTTTGGCTGAGGGGAAGGGGAGGGCGGATCGTTGATGAATTCATTACAGTGGGTGACTTCCCACAAAGTCAGCTCACCCCGGCCAGTAGCACCTGTGCAAATGGAGCATGACAGAAGCCCTGAGACCTGCAGACGCCTTCTCCATGACGTGATGCTGTCCTGACCTTAGTGACACGGAGGAGTTTTGCATGCTTTGGACCTGTGCAGGAATGGGTTCATTTGGTGTGGATTCTTTTGTCCTTGCTTTGTTTCCATCATTGTGTTGAGGTTTGGCAGTGTTGCATGAAGCCATGATTTCTGTACAGTTTGGTAACATACATATATTTACATTTTCTTTTGTGTTTTTCTTTTAATGACATTTTCAGTACTTGTAGTTGGGGAATAATAGTTATCTGGTTGTTTTTTGGTAAGTGTGCATGTCCCTTACCCTGGAGTGTGCCCAGACTGTACTTGTAGTACATGGTCATAAAGTCTGCACTTTTGTTACTCCAGCAGGTAATTACAAACTGTGTTCCAAGGTGATTGTTTAAGTTTACATTTCTTCCCAACAATTTGTGAATTCCTAGTACTTAACATCCTTGACAGTGTTTGTCAGGGACGACTGGACAGTATGGTTACGTTAACAACTACTTAATTAATGGCTTTCACTTGATCGAGCTGAGACTGAGTTTGGAGTCCAGAAACCTGAGTGAGCTCAGCTTACGCCCTTGCTGAGGGCCACAGGTAGATGCTGAGGATGTCTCAGGCATTATCCTCCTGGATCTTATGCACAGTGGCTCACATGCGGTAGTAGACTATGCAGAACTATGTAGTCATTTCACCTCCCCCTGAGCCTCAGGCTCCTCGTCTGTGGAATGGGAGTCATTTAAAGTTTCTCAGTTTGGTGTGTTGGCACATACCTGTAATTCCATCACCGTGGGAGGCTGAGGCTGGAGGATCATGGATTTGAACCCATCTTCCTTTGCAACCCTGTCTCAAAATAAAAAATAAATGGACAGGGGATATAGCTCAGTGTGGAGACTATGGGTTCAAGCCTCAGCACCTGGGTCGGGTGGGCGGTTCCTCTCACAGCTGAAGACCCTCTGATCCCTCCCAAAAGACTTTAGTTTCTGTACAGTAGTCGTTGTAGCAGAACTGAGATGTCAGTCTCAGTCACCGGAAGAAGGGTCTGGTAACATTGCTTTTGTACCCCTCTGTATTTTAGTTTACCTATTTTTAGGCACAGACATATCCATCTCATGAGAGCATGGCCGCTAACCCTGGTGTGTACCTGGAACTACTTTTGTGCGTGTGCGATTTCTGCGTGCGTATGTGAGAGGTGGAGAAGGGTTTGTTGGTGGCTCAGCAGCCTGTAAATGTGCCTTAAGCTAAGCCCAGGGCCGCTCTGGCAACTATATACGTGCTTGGCAGAGGGCAGCAGGGAAGAAACCATCTTCTGCTTGTGTTCTGATGCACAAGAGTTTCATTTTTCCTTTGTCAATCCTCTGCATCCTCCGCCGAAAACAAACAAAGCCCTGCAGCATGGATAAATATTTTGCCTGGCAGCCTGGTCTTGCTGCGGCTGTTCTTCCTCTTCTGCGATTGCTTGTGACCAGAGAAGCTCAGAGGTTACCATTCTGATGTTTGAATGACAACTGCAGCAATTCCAGAAATAAAAATATGACTTTAAAGAGACAAAAGACAAATCTGGTGAAGTTTGTGAAGCATTTCAAGAAAGAAAAGGTAGAAAAAGTGGCATAGCTTGCATGGCTTGTGTTTCTGTCTCCAGTACGCATTTGTCAGGCTGCTACTTCTGGGCCTTACAGTGAACACTTTGGCGGCACCTGAGCGTCGTGAGGTGTGCCTGGGCACCTCATAAGAGAAGTGTTGTGGCTCAAGCCTGTAATCACAGCACTTGGGGAGGCTGAGGCAGGAGGATTGCCAAGTCCAGGGCCAGCGTTGGCTCCATAGTGAGTTCAGGACCAGCCTGGGCTACAGAGCGAGACCCTGTCTCAAAAAGAAAAAAAAAATGCCTACTACATATTTTTCACCTCTCCCGCCTTGCCCTGCCTTTCTCTTCAACTCCCTTTTCATCTTTCAGAAAGTAAGGAAAGAAAAGCCGAATGACAGAGAGTTTAAGACTGTTTGTCTCTTAAACTCAAGACAGAAAGGGATCTCTCTGCAGAGGCCCTTGTAAACTGAGTAGTTTGGGACAAGTTCCTTAATTTATTTTAAGTTGTAATTCTTTCTTCTCTCACTGGAGATGGTGGTGATACCAAGTGCTGTGAGATTTGAGTTACAAGTGACAGCTTTGAAGCAGGTGTGGTGTCCTATGCTGGGAGTCTGGCACTTTTATCTACAGCAGGAGGATTTCCAGGATTGACTTCAAAGCAAAAACAGAAAAATATAAAAAAAAACCTGGCAGTTGTATCATTCCCTTACCTAGCAGTGACTCTTGAGTGCTTGGGCCTGTTGTTCCTCACTTCCACCATTGTCTTGTGGATTAGGTGGGTCACATCCTGTGTGATTGAACTAACAAATCTGAGATCCCATGGTCTGCAGTGTGTGCAGCTCTCGTGTCACATGTTTGTGACTGCTGTTGATACCTGTTATGTCACCTAGGTGACAGCTGACTACCTGGTCAGGAGCTGGCTCTGTGGCCTGTGTTTAGCAAGGGTGGGCTTTCCTGCTGAGCAACCTCGTGCCAACTGGCCTGCTGCCTACGAACTGGCTTTCTTTCCCACAAAGCAGCTTCTAGAAAAACTGTGGGAAACAGATGACTTCAGAAGTTTTTAGAAACAAAATCTTGAGCTCTTAACAAATTTCACCTGGCCCCAAATGTTATTACCCGAGATCTTGAAAATATTTTTTATAGGATTATTCCTTCAATGTTGTTAATCTGAAAATGAGCCAAGCCTAACAGGCCTGACTTTTTGCCCCTGGTATTGGCATCATGTGTATGTGAGTGCTGGGGTAATGGAGGTTGAAGTAAAAATATTTCTCTGGAGGAAATGAAGTAATTTTATTTAATATTATAGCTACTACTGGGATGCTGTCATTTCAAAAAAAGATGATGCCTGTTCACATAGCCAAGATGATGTTTTTAGATTAATCCGAGAGACCTTTTAAAAGATGGTAGGTTTTCAGAGGCACAAACATGTATTGAGTTGTGTTTTTCCTGAAGGTTCTTGCTGTTGTTACATTTTACCTTTCCAGCACCATTTTTGTAGATCATTGTTATTGCATTGTTGCTTGCTTCTCTTATTGACTGGCGTTGGAAAGCACCTTGCTTTCAGCGTGAGAGTGCAGCAAACTGAGCTGCCCTGCACTCAGCATGCTGTCTTACAGAAGCTTATCAGGCCCTGTGAGCCAGGCACAGCAGGGAGTAGAACCTGCTTGTGCTTTGGTGGCAGGGTTGGGCTGGTACACTTGTGTCCTTGGATACACTTGGAGGGCGAGTTTCCCTGATGAAACCCCACTGCTGCTTGTCCCTGGCACCTGAGTGTCAACCATAGACTCGTAGGCCCTCAGGTTTCTGTGTCCTCTTGTTGGTGAAGTCCCAGGTATGCGTGTAATCTCGCCTAAGCTGGTGCTGTGAAGTCGAAACTTGGCTTATCACCAGGGCTAGATTCGCTGGGAGCATATATTAGATAAGAGTAAAAAAATAGGCTGTGCGTGGCATGAGCTGCTTTGAGATACAAGGGCGCTTTATATTTCCTTGCTAAGAAAGACCTTTGGTTTAATTTGCCAGCCCATTTGTGAATAGGCCAAGAGGTATAAAGATAGCCTTCCTTCCCTCACCTGGTTTTACCATTTCACCAGATTGTTTAGAAGCAGGAGTGGAGTCCTGGCCACTGTTCATTTGTAATGAGTAGTCTTAGAGTTCTGCAGTTTTATTTGTATTTCCTACTTCTTGGAGATACCACACAGTGAGTCTATTAGAGCTTAGTTGTGTAACCTTGGTCAAATACTTTAATCTCTGTCTCTGAAGAGGGGATAATATAAGTAACATTCCTAGTGTTGGATTAAGGGGTTGGTAGTACTGAGAGCAGTACTTGGTGCATAGTGTCCTATACCTGTTTCCAAATGAAAATGAACAGCGGCAAATACTTTTTGGTTTTTGAATATTCAGGTGCACAGAAAATAGTCATTAGATCCAGAGAACTGGGTTGTGGGGGCAGAGGAAGGCGTAGTTCAGCGGTTAAAGTGCTTGCCCAGCAAGTGCAAGGCCCTGAGTTTGATTCCCCAGCACCACATAAACCAGGAATGGCACACCTATAAGCCCAGCACTCAGGAAATGGAGACAGGAGGATTGCCCTATGCTCAAGATCAGTATGGGCTACATAGGGAATCAGAACCAGCCTGACTTGCGCAGTGAGATGCTGTCTCAAAAAAATATTTTTTTGGGGGGGTGTAGTCTTTTTTTCTTCCAAATATATTGTCCTTGGTGTTTTCCCTCTTCCCTTTGCAGAGCAATAGTACTGGGAAACAACTAGTGCAAGGACTTTCTTACAATGTTGGGTTGGTCAAAAACAGGAATTATGAGTCATGCACACCGGATTAACAGGAATGAGCCAAGGTAAAAAGACACTTCTTGAATGGGGTCATGGAAGCACTCACAGTTCCTCAGGTATTAAAACATCATTCTTAACTTGGAGTTCATAGATTCTCAGAGGTCTGTTGGTAAAAATTAGAGCATCCATAAATTATGCTGAGGTAAAAATTAACACTTCCTTTTTCACTAACCCCAAGCTGAACTTGAGCATTTCTCACAGTTATTAATATAGGCAGCAAGCCAGAATGGTGTAACCAATACCCAGGATTTGGTCATCACTAGGAATCCTAGATATTTTAATATCTTATAGTCTCAGTCTGTATATTACTCATTAGAAATTATAGTAGTTATTAAATTCATCACTATTTTTGGTTCCTTACTGCCATAATTTAGAAAAAGCATTGTTGTATTAGGGTTTTTTTTATTTTCTTTTTTGAGACAGGGTCTTGCTCTGTAGCCCAGGCTGGTCCTGAACTCAATATGGAGTCCAGGCTGGCCTTGGACTCGTGGCAATCCTCCTGTCTCAACCTCCCAAGTGCTGGGATTACAAGCATGCGCCACCACGCCGGGGTTATCTGGTGCTGGAGAATTGAACTCAAGTACTTAGCGCTTGACTTAGCACTTGCTAGGCAAGCACTTTAACCACTGAGCTATTCCTCCAGCCCAGTTTATTTTTAAAGTGCCTTGTTGACAGTATTTCAGTATAATTGGTTTGCGTTTACTCTTCTTACACATTTTACTGTAATAACTTTAAACATTATCCGGAGCAGTGCCCATAGGCTTCACCAGACTGCTGATGGAAACCAGGCACAAAAAGATGGAGGAACTTAAGGTTTTCATCTGATTTGAATCTCTAGACTAGCACCGCCCAGTAGAAATATAATGTGGACCAGATGTTACTTACTTTTTTCTACTGTAAAAAGTGAAAGGAAAATGTTGATTAAAAAGTTAATTTTAATAGCATATTTCATTCAAGTGAATATATATATATATATATATATATATATATATATATATATAATATTTCAGCAGGTTACCAGTATGATAAGTTACTTATGAGATACTTCCTTTTTTCCATGAGAAGTGTATGAATCAGGCATACCTTTTATATTTAGAGACTGTGTTGATTTACATGCTACAGTTTCACTGATAATACTTTTTTTATATTTAACAAAATTCTGGGGCTTGGGACATAGCTCATTGGTTAGATGCTTGGCTAGTATGCAGAATGCCCTGGGTTTGATTCTCTGGGACCACATTAAAAATAAGCCAGACATCAGGGTGGGTCCCTGTAGTCCCTGCACTTGGAAGATGGAGGCAGATAGTTTACTGTGAGTTTGAGGCCAGCGTGGACTACTTAGTGAGCTTAGTACCATTTTGGGCTATAGCATGAAACCCTGTCTCAAAAAAATTCCCCCCAAACAACAAAAAAACTAGACAACAACAACCTTCATTCGTTGACCATCCCGACCCGGCCAGTGTCCTTTTTTCCCAGGGGAGGGCACTATTCAGACACAACCCTCATGCAATCAGACATGCCTTTCAGAGAGCCTTTACCTAAGGCATTCTCTGTGCAGTACCTTGTCTGACAGACCGAGTGTGATAGGTATGCTGTAAACGGGCGTGATACCTTTCCCGTGCAATGGAGCAATGTCCTGGGAGTGCAAAGGCTATCATGCACTTATTTATTCAGCATAGAAAGCCATATCTTAGGGGAGGAGCCTTGTTCTATTGCCATAAGCGCCTGTGCCATGACCACCTTGTCACGAGTGTGTTGTTTTTTTTTTGAGTCTGCAAAACAGCCAAAGAACCAAGACCAATCCTCCACAGAGTATAGTGCCAAACATTCCCACCCCCACCCATTCTTTGAAAAGGGAAAAAGCCGAAGAAATCCAAGATGACAATCCTTTTGCCACGGAGAGATCCACGCGGGTGGAATTGATTTGTACAATCGACACTCGAAGTTGTTCCATCAAGGTGTCAAACTCTCCGGTCCAGTTTGTA
>PVKB01007785.1:0-27179 GCA_004027205.1 Ctenodactylus gundi
TGAAGGATGTAAAATAGGAAGAATATTAGATCACCAAGACCCATGAACAATTACAGTACACGGCAGTGTGTGGAAAAGAGCTTGCAGTTATGTCAACTGCAAGGAGGTTTGCCCTCCTCCACACGTACTTACGTGAGGAGAGCCTGGACCGCAAGGATATGGGAAATATAAAAGGACATGTCATTGTTTGCTCTTCAGAGGAAAAAGTCCAGAGCAATGACCAAAGCTACCAGGGCAGTTCAGGGTCCCAAGGGAGCTGTCTTAATTACTGTCTTCTTCCTGGGACACTGCCGACCCCCACAGTTTAAGGAAGGAAAGGTTTATTTTAGCTCAGTTTCAGACCATCTCAGTCCATTCAGTTATGGGCAGCAGGTATGGTGGAAGCACACGGTGGAGCCCTAGCTGGGGAAAAGCTGTTCACAGTATGGCAACACCAATCTTAGAGAGTGGTAAGGACGGAGCTAGCACGCATCCTTCTAGGTCATGTTCTAGCGGCCCACTCCTTCCAGGTCAAGCCAAGGTGATGTGCCCCTTCTAGCCAGGCCCAGCCTCTTAAGAGCACATGGAATCCCTGGATATTCCACGATAACCAGACACATGAGGCATTTGTGGAACATTCCAGATCAAACCCACAACAGGAGCCCTGGTGATGATTCTGGCCTTAGAAGAAAATATCTGGAAAAAATGAGCCCAGTGTGGTCAGGGCAAGAAATCGCAGACACCATCGCCCCTGGGCACCCCACACTCACATGCCCAACAAAGGTGCCTTAGAGTCTGTCTGGGCTGGTGAGTGTGTATTTGTCCTGGCTTCTCTGGCTGTATCCTGTATCCTTCCAGCATGTTTATCATTGAGGACAAGCACCCTGGGATTGCAGGCCAGCTTGGACGGCAGATGGCAGAAGGAGAACAGTCCAGTGATTTTGGCCATGTGTACACTGAGCTGTCATCTGCAGACCCGTTGGTGGCACATCTCAGAGTCCGTGGTGTGAATGTGAGTCCTTGTCCCTGGTTAGAGTGTGATCCGGTAGCAGAGTGAGACCCATTTATTTCCCTCAGCGGGATTGTCCCAGGCCTGTGGCCACTTCACTGGGTGCTCAGAGTAGGACTGGGTGCACAGGAACTGGAGTGACATGTGGATGAATTCAGGGGTCCTGGGGATCCGGATAATCTGGTCCAGGCATTCCTCCTCACTAGCTGATGGTGCTCAGGAGTGACTCAGATGTGTCCTCCTTGATTTACTTCTCTAAGTACAATCCTTGGGCTAAGACTGGAGGTCTTGGGTTAACTGATGAGTCACAGACTATCTCTGTCTCCTGAATTTGGCTTTGATAACACACACATTCCCAGGACACTCAGATATAAAACCCATTCTTTGTATGATTTGCTTACTCACATGACTTATTTTTTAAAAAGATAATTTTTTAGAATTTAAAAATTCATAGAAAAGTTATGAAGATGGTTCAGATTCTACCACAGACCCCAAATATAATTTCTCCTATTCTTGACATTTTACATTTGCATAGTTCCTTTATGATAATCAATGAACCACTATTGGTGGATTACTGTCACTTCAAACCCAAGGACCCCCCCCCCCCCCACCCTCCCCAGTAGCAGAGCATGCTAACCCCTTCTAGATGCCACCTGCGTCTGTGGAACGTAAGCATGTGCTCACACTGTTCCTGGCTAATTGTTACCACATGGGTCCTACCTGCCACTCCCTCTTGCTTATCTGTAAAATTCCCTCTTGTAATGAGTGTCCTGGCCCCAACATCTCTATCCATTTTCTTAATTGTCCCATCCAGGACATATGGATAGGAGTGTGGTATAATTAACCCAGACTCCCCTGGGAAGTGCTGAAGTTCAGCTGGAAATGCCCCTCTCGTCTCTTTCCGCTGCCCTCCAGGTGTGAGATGAAATCATCTCTGAACCTTCTTGGACGGCACCATTCCCCTCCCCCCACCTCCTCAGTGGGTTGTTCCATATATTTGTTACGGTTCAATTTTCTTATCACTATCTGCATTCCTTTCTGGAATCCCCAAACATCCTAAATGACACTGTTTTTTTTTTTTTTTTTGGTCCAGTTTCACCTATAATTAAGTCTACTCCTTGTGATAAGAAGTTTTGTGGGGTTACACAAATTCATAGAGATGTGATCCTCCATTTGGTATCACAGTGTTACTGTCCTGCAAAAGCCCCTGAGCCTCACTTATCCACCTTCCCTCTATCCCTCAAATCCTTGGCAATCACTGAATGTTATTTTTTAAAAAAAATATAATTTTACCCTGGCCAAAATGTCATGTACTGCGATATCATACAGCTTGACTGATGTCACTCAGTGGTACAAATTCAAGGCTCATCCATGTCTTCTCATGGCTTGAATGTGAATTTCTTTCCATTAAAGTCTAACTTTTTTTTTTTTTTTTTTTTGACGTGCTGGGGATTGAGCCTAGGGCCCTTACACTGAGCTATACTCCCAGGCCGCTTTATTTTTTGATTTTAATACACAGTCTCTGTAAGTTGCTTAGGCTAGGACTGAATTTATAACCCTTCCGCCTCAGCCTCCCAAAGTGCCGGGGTCATAGGCCTAGAGTTCTGTTTTATGGCTATTCTATACTGCTTTTATCTCAAGGGCATCTTTATGGCTTCCTGTTTGAGCCTGTTATGAATGAAGCTGATCTCAAGGTATAGAGTTGGTTGGAATACAATTTACAAGTAAGTTATCATAAACACTTTGCAACTCACTTGCTGAATCATATGATCAAAATGCATATAATGGGAATGAACCCCCAAAGCAGCTGTGCTATGAGGGTAAGGCCTCAGGAGGTGGCTGGTCAGCCTTCTCATCACTGGGACATAGCACCTGACACCCACAAGGTCATCCACAGCACAAAGTGAGCAGAGGAAGAGCATGTGGAAGACAGCTGCTCATCCCAGGCACCCAAAAAGCAGAGCGGATGTGGGCGAGCCAAGAACACACCACTCCAGGTCAGCCTCTGTGACACATTTCCAGCTGACCCAACTCCTGACAGCACATCAGCCATGAACTTGAGAATGAACCCCAAATTACTAGAGTCCTGTCACCTTCCAATCCCCTTCCCAAAGCCTCATCTCTGAACACAGGACATTTTGGGGGTACATTTAGATTTAAGCCATAGCAAGAGGTGTTTGGGGAGATTAATGCCACTAGGAGGGGCTGGCAGAGGGAGTTTGCTGTGTCTTGGCCCTGGATCTTCTGCCCTATGGGGACACCCACGGCAGGGGCTGGGCCTTGATTCCAGGCTTCCCACACCTCAGAACTGTGAGAAATACTGTGTTCTTGTCTGCTCCTGCTCTGCCTCACAGTTATAGCAGCACAAAGACCATGCCAACGTGATGGTCAGCCTTGTAAAACAATACTGAGCTGCCTTTCAAAGGGACTGTGGCCTCTAATCACCACAAGGGAGTTCCTGTTGCTTCCTCTTCTGCCAACAATTGATGATGTCAGCTACTTAAGTCATTCTAATGTGTGCATAACAATGTTTTCTTATTTTAATTTACCATTTATTTTAATTTGAAAATGACATGGAGTATCTTTTTTAGGCTTCTTTGGCCATCTGTATGTTTGCTCCGGTGGTATATGTCATATTATTTGCCTATTTTAAACTGTTTCTTGTTATAAAACACAGTTTTGGTTGTATTATTTTTTGTATTTTAGACACAAATCCTCACCAGCTATGGATTGTAAATATTTTCTCCAAGTTTGGGCTCGTGCATTTATGTTCTCCACAGGCCCTGCACGCAGAAATTTCATTTGTGAATTAACTCACTACTCTTTCCCTTCATGGGTGATACTCTACTACAAGTCTCCTCCTGTGTCATTTTCTAAAATCTTCACAGGTTTGTGTTCTATAGTAGTTTTGGAAAAGTATTGGAAGAAATATTTCTTTCTTCTACTGACATTTTAACTATGTATACATTATACCTTTGTTTTCCCATAGTTTACTGTTTTCATTTTTATATTTATGTATTTATTTATTTATTGAGACAGGGCCTTACTCTGGAGTCCAGACTGGCCCTGGACTCACTATATAGTCCATGCCGGCCTCCAACTCACTACAATCCTCTTGCCTCAGCCTCCCAACAGACAGTTCTTCAGTGATCTTTTTAAAAAAATATTAATTATTCTTTTGTTTCCCCTCTGCATTCAGTTCAGCCCAGGGAGCTTTTCTACCCCGTCTCAGGCTCTCAAAGGCCATGGCTCCTCCAACACTCTGTCTGCTCTTCCATGCTGTCTTTCCTGGGGCACTCTTCATCTCTGCTGTACAGGTTTTTAAATGAAACTAACACTTCAGGGGTGACCCCCAATGAATGAAAGACATGATGTATAGCATTTTATTTTGATTATTTCTTGCAGTATCCACCTCTCTGCTTAATATTTCACATGTAGTTTTGGATGTTGTGGACTTTCTGCATTAGATCCCTGGCTAATGTTAGTTGCAGTTGTTTTAAATTTCCTATTTGATAATTCCAAAATTTCAATCATATCCAAGTCTAATCCTATCTTTTCAGATTGACTTCCTTCCTTCTCTCCCTCCCTCCCTCCCTTCCTTTCTTCCCTTTCCCCCATTTTGTTTCTTTTGCCTCTTAGCATGTCTTGTACATTTTGAGGGGTGGATTATGGGGCAGGAGCTCAGGATCTTCATACTAAGCTGCATCTCCAGCCCGTTTTTATTTTAGATTTTGTGACATGGCTCACTGCGCCCCTAAGTTTCTTAGGCTGGGTTTGAACTTGTGATCCTCTTGCCTTAGCCTCCCAGAATGCTGGGATGAAAGGCCTGTACCACTGATCTGGGCTGTGTGGTAATTTTCTTTAAAAGACAAGTGTGGCATATCAGGCAGTAGGTGCTGAGACAAGCCAGCTTTCAGGGAGAGGTTTTATGTTCGTATGTTCTGGAGCTGGCCATGTTTACTGTTTGCTACAGCTAAGATGGCCAGAAACATCAAGATCCTCAAACGGCCCTTGTCTCTGATACAGTCCTGAGAATTCCTTAAACAAGGCTGGTGCCCACAGACCTTTCAGCTTCAATTGGTCACAACATTACAACCCGTTGATGTGGCGGCTACGTGTGAGGGAAGGGACACACCCTATAGTTTTATAATTGAATTTCAATGTTTCTGAGGCCTGTGTTCCTGGCTGCTCCCTTCACAAGTTTTTGGTCTCTGTCTCACCCCTTCCAGTCAGGTGCAGCCAGCAGGCTAGAGTGGGGAGCTAGGTAAGTGTCCCTCCTACCTGGGTGGGGTGAAGTACTGATGTGATCTTTTCCCAGGAGGGTGGGCCTTTGTTACGAGTGTCCTGATTCTGCCTGAATTCGGGCCCTTCTGCATCTCTCCGCAGAGCCATTGAGGCTGTTTGTTCTGTGGGCACCTGGTATGCAGTAGGTACTCAACACTCGCTCACTATGGAGTAAGACACACTTTCTCCACGTTGTACACGCCTATGCGGTCTGTGTGGACGAGCCTCGTGGTATCTCTCTAGGACTTGACCTCAGCTCTCCTAGAGCCACAACTCGGGACAGGAATGCTTTTCTGGCCACATTTACATCCCACTCTAAAAGCTGGCATCTAAGCCTATAGCTCATCTCTGACTGTTAAAAGCTTTGTGGGGTGCTACAGGGCGAGGCCCAAGGCACGCCATTCTGGTCTGGCCTTGGCTTCCCTGCTGCCCTCCCACCACCCTCCCACACTCCTGTTTCGCGAAACTGAGCTCCTTGGCCTGGCCTTTCGTGTAATTGCAGCATTTAGTTTTGAACTTGAGCCCAGAGGCCTGTGGGTAGTGGTCACGTTTAAAGAAATCTAATAAGTGAAGACAAATCAATGAACAGGGTAAAGAGTACACAGGCCAAAGCTGTTTGGAGGAGACCCGAAGTGACTGCCGAGCATACGCCAGCATGATGTGGGGAGAAACCGAGAGACCGGGAAGGTGAACAGGCAATTGAGGGATGGTTTGGATGAGAAATGACTCTGGCACTGTCTCCCCGTCACTCCTGGGTCTTTACTCTACACACGTCTTGGGCCCCTTTCTGGTGGGTGAAGCACCTTGGCAAGGAGGGTCAGCCCGTAGCTCCTTCCTTTTTCTGGGGACAGAGGCAGCACTGGAACTAGGATACTTTTATGTCCCCTTCTAGCCCTGTTGACAATGAGATTGTGTGCGTTGAATATGCTCCTGTGGGGTTCACATCCTTTCTAACCTTTTCTGATCTGGATGCTGACATTGCCCCCGGGTTGGCCTCAGTACGCCTAACTCCTGCCTTTCTCCCTTCTCCAAGTAGCTAAGTGGCACCAAAAGTGGCTGTTCCATGGGTGCAGTCACCTGGGCACCATGCCACGCTCAAGTCAGAAGGTACCACTCAAGCACTGTGCTGTTTTTCAAACAAAATAACAACACACACCCTATATACAGATATACATGCACAGGAGACAAACAGGAAGGAATTTTGTAGGAGGGCTCATTTCTCCTCACTAGGCCCTGCTAGTGGCAGTTCAGTGAGCACAGTGCAGTGGGTGACTGTTTCAGGTCCTGTCTGGCTGACCACTGGCCTTGAAATGGGAGCTTTGGACTCTTGTGAGTGAAACAACACCATCAACATGTAGGCTGCGTGACTGAAAATCACTGTGAGTCTTTAACTTTTAAAAAATCTGTTACAGGAAAAGACACATTACCATGAATCCCCACCCCACTGCCTCACTTTGAACACACTTAACCTCATCATTCCTTCCACATCCTCTCTCTTTCCCTGTGGTTCTGTAGACTAAAACCCAGGGCCTTTACCCTCAGCATCCCCAGTCCATTTTTTATTTTTTACTTTTATTTGGGGACAGGTCTCACTAAGCTGCTGAAGCTGCTTGCGACCGTCCCAGGTCCTGAAGCAGCTCTGGAAGTCTTCTTTTGTGAGTAACTTTAGTTGCACTGTGGCGGCTGCCTCAATGTCCTGAATGTTGCCGGCGTAAGGTCACTTGAACTTTGGGAGGGAGATGGAAGTTGCCCAGTGTTGGATCCCGTGAGCAAGGTGGGTGAGGGCACACCACCAGGTTTCTCCATACCATTGGGTGGCACTCGGCTGCAGTATTCACCTTAGCTTTTATTATAACCCATGACAACACCCAGGAAAGAGGACTTCCAGACCTGCTTCACGCAAGGGTGGGATAAGGACAGCGAACGTGAGGAGATTCACAGCAATGTGGTTTGTGCTCTAATTTGAGTTACAAATTTAAACACTCACCACATATTTTGATCACTTCTTACATCCACACACGTGTTATCTACCTCCCTACCTCCCTACCCACTAGCTGTCATGTTCCTATGCCGCCCTGCTAGACCAGGTGAGGGACACATTGAAGAGCAGCTGTGGTAATGAGGATGCTGGGGAAATCCCACCGTGGGTGTGAGTTAAGTTCTGATCCTGCTGAGTCCCTGTGGCCACCTCACAAGTCCAAGGAGCTCCCCTAAGGGCGGCATAAAGACCATGGCTGTACCACGTACACTCCACCCAGTGTCTTTCTCTGACCCTGGTAGCTACCTGGAGTGGTTCTCTTACCCACTATTAGCTGCTCAGGCACCATTTGACCTAAGGGCAGGCCAGAAGCTCCAGAGAGCTCACACCTCAGGAGCTGAGAGACAGCAAAGTGGGTCCTTTCTAACCTTTCGTCTAGTGAGGGGGGTGGTTCTCAGCTGAGTCTACACAAGTGTCTCAGAGAACCCTGCTTGGGGATAGGAGTGGGTTGAGCCCAGCTTTGTCCCCTTCTGGGTCCCATTTCTCCACTTGCTCATGGAGCTGCCTGGAGTCCCCAGAATCACTACTGCCTCTGCACAGGTCATCAGCACAGAAGCCTTGTCTCAGGGCCTAGTCTGAGAGGATTCAGGTAAGAGAGACTTCCAGGGGCTCAGAGGCCATGTAAGGCACATGACGTTGTAGGGGGCGGGAGTTACCAGCCTCCTCCCCACAGGTACACTGCCATTGTTCACTCATTTGCCTGAAAAAATGATTGTATCTGAGTTTCTAAAATGAAAAGTGTAGGGGTTGAGAAAACAAAACAAAATTAAAAACCCCAACTTTTTTTTTTTTTTCCTTTGTCCTTGGACTCAGGAAGCCTATTTTGGGCAAGGGTAGAATCATAAATCTTGTGGTAAACAGACACAATTTGCACTGTCAATTAAAATGAGATTTGGGAAGCAAAGACAGTGAATGAGCTGAGGTTTTAAAAAATTCTGAAACTGTAGAGATCAATTTTATAACAACCTCCTTTGTGGTAAGAATAACAGTAAAAGAACAGTATGTCCACAAGGGGAGGACGGCCGAGAGTTACACTGGCAGACCCAGTTGGATTCTGTTTTATATTTTTCATTTGTTCATGAGCAGTCTTCAAATGAGAAAATGTGGCCATGATTGCATACAAGTAAACTGAGACTCAAGGCCAGAAAGGAGCTACTATGAGGTCATCTAGTGGCCTCCAGTGGCCAAACTCAACTCATCTCTGAGCCTTGGAAAAATGGGCAGATGTGATCATAGCATCATTTCAGTAATTATCGACTTTGTGTGATGTCTTGGAGATGGGCCAGAAGGTCTGACTTATGAATCTGTAATACAGGAACAATGGACAATTCCATCTGAAATTTCCTGTAGAAAAAAAAAATCCTGAACTGGATTGTTGGCATGTAGTTATTTAATATTTAGAAAGCAGAACTAGTCACCATGAGGGACCAGGGAAGTTTGACTAAAGCTGATTGTTACAATGAGCTATAGTTCCAACCAGTGATTGCATTCTCAGCTGGCACCAGGAGCACCCGAGTCCATGATGCCTGGATTCTGCAGCCTGAGTGTTTGGTGAAGAAGCCCTGAGTGATGGGGTCACTCTTGGGCTTGGAACACACTGAATTATTCTGTGTCCCAATCACCTCTCCCGAGAAGCTCAATTGTACTGAATCCTAGTGATCTTGTTTTAACAACTTAGTCACCTCTGTAAAAATGTGACCCCAAATCTACTCACATTTTGAGGTCCTGGGCACCAAAACCTGAATATAAGAAGTTTATGGGGACACAGCTGAGCCCCAGCCCCTAGATTTTCCCAGCATGCACACACAAAAAACAATGACTGTCTTCACAGGTCATATTCAGGGCATTATCAGATGTTATATATGTTAAATATGGTCTCTAGATACTGCTAAGTTTAAATAAATACGTAAGGACCAATAATCACACATACAGACTAAGAACAATTACTATAAGAATGAAAATAGATTCTATAGCTTTTAAAACATAAGGGAAAATAGATTTATCCAGTAGACAGTATGGAGGAGAAAGAAGGAAACAAAAAATATAAAATGAAAGAACAGTTAGGTTTAAAAAATTACATGAAACGTGATAGGTAAGACACTTAATGAAAGAAATGTATGGGTTTTAAAAAAGGTGCAACAGTGTGTTGATTTCAAAAGATAAAATTAAAGGAAAGACATAAAAGGTAAAGAATGAAATGAGAAAATAAAGACATCTGGAAAATATAAACTGAAAGCGATCTGGGGGAAAGATTTTAATAATTGACAAAATGAAGCTGAGAGGTAACATTTTAAAAAATGAAAAAGCCAAATGTTATATACAGTAACTGGATGAAGGACAAAAAGATAGAGGTATTTTAACAAGACAGCTGAAGGCCCGAGCAAGGGCCACTGAGCAGAAATCTAGAAAGAAACCGGTAAGTCAACAGGTGTGGCTCGAGATTTTACACATCTCTCAAAATAGGTCAAGAACACATGCAAACACACATTACTCACATATGACACACACATATACAATCACACACACACACACACTCACACTCACAGCAGGATCAAACACCTAGTCAAAGCAGCGTAACAAAGAAGCTCATATTAGTATAAGCAAATACATACGTACAAATTTCTGTACCCGACAGAGAACAGATACTATTCAGCACATATGGAATTTCAGAGAGCTCAACTCTAAATCCCTTTCATCAGCTACACTCTCTCTCTGACCATAATGCAATAAAATGAAACACCAATGGCAAAATGTTGCTAAAATATATCTTATATAGTTAGAAGCTAAATATTTCAAAATAACCTCACATTACAGATGAGAACCCTGCAGTCAACTCGGTGGACACAATTAAGCTGAAAAATTTATGGCTCTAAAAATAACACAAAGCAACTAAGATTAAAAATAAATGAGCCACCTTTCTTTCAACTCAGGAGGCTGGACAACCAGCAATGGGCAACCTCCCACCCCCACCCACCCCCCCCCCCCCCCCAAAAAAAAAGGGGAAGGAAGTGATAAAGATGAAGGCGGAGTCAGGAAAGGCCTGAGCACAGGAACACTAGCCATGATTAACAAAACAAAAGCTGATTCTTTGAAAAGATTAACAACCTTGACCTCTGTAAGATTAATGAAGGAAAAAAACAGGAAGCAAATAAACAAGACAACAAATGAAAACTGATCCATTTACAGATACAACCAGAATTTTAGACAGATACTTTAGAAATCCAGGTGACATTCATAACCTTCTAGAAACATACAAAATGCCAAAATTACCAGAGGATAGGAAAACTTGCACAGACAAAACAAGAAATAGGTATTATTCTGAAACAGTAACAAACCAAAAATATTTCAGGTTCCAGGGATAAACAGATTGTATCCAAGTTTTAAGGAATAGTAAATTCTATATTACGGTAGTTGTTACATCTAATAGAGAAGGAGCAAACATTTTGTAATTCACTGTTTCAGTTTTATTAAAGTCTAATTTACATAACATAAAACTGACTGGTTGAAAATGTTAAAAATAAAAAGATGGCTTTAAGTTAATTTTTGTACTTTCATAACTTTGACTACAATTCTATTTCAGAATCAACCATGGCCACCCCAAGTTCCTTGGTGCCAGGCTTGAGTCAGTCCCTGACCAGCCCCTGCTTAACTCCCATCTGCTTTCTAGCTCCTACATTTTACTAGACATTTCCTTCACATGGGACCCTATGTGACTTGGAATTGCTTCAACTGCCTGATGTTTTCAAGGTTCGTCCACATGGTCATTTGTTTCTCTCTACTGCTGAACAATGTCACTGTGTACTATTTTTTTCTATGGCTAAAGTCACTATGTAGATGGGCATAACAGAACTTCTCTGTCTGACTGCTCTGGGAGGCAGAAGACTAAAATCCAGGTGTGGCCAGCCAAGCTCCAGCTGAGGGCTCACGGGGCCTGCCCTGTGTCTGTTCCCTTCTGGTGGCTGTGCACCATCCTTGGTACTCCTTGGTTGTGGCAGGTGGATACGTTTTCAGTCTCCTCTACTGTCTGTGGGCAGCTGTCTTCCATTTGTGTTTGTGTGTGTGTGTGCATGTATGTTCAAATTCCCTCATTAAGAGTACCAAGCTGTGTGTACTGGTACAGGCCTATAATGTAAGCACTCTTGAAGGCTGAGGCAGAAAGATCACAATTTCAACCTCACATAGGCAACTTAGTGGTTCACGCTCCAGTGTTCAACAGCCAACACTGCTCCATCGAATTGCCTTTATGTCTTTACTGAAGGTTTATTAACTACACATTAAGAGGTCATTTCTGTTTTATTGCTATGTATTATGTATCTGCATGGCCATATCATACTGCTTTGACTCCACTGTAGCCTTATTGTGTTTTGAGACATGACAGATACACCTGGACACGAGGATGGCCCAAGGGAAAGCTCTACATGAGAGAATGGAAGGGAGACCTGGGGTGATCTTTCCTTCTTTTGTCTTTTCTGAATTCAATAATCCTGTAGTAGGACGGAGATATAGGCCTGGTCTTAAGGGAGGGAAACTGACAGCTGTGTTGCTGAGGAGGAAGAACCATGAAGATGGAGGAGAGGGCATCTGGTAGGAGAGGGGTGCCTCCCTTGTGGGAAAGGACCAGGGACCAATTTCCATGGAAACCCTGCACTACCTGAACGAGACGTAAGTAACGTCAGCGTCACACTTAGCCACGTAAGCCAATAGGAATCAGGTTAAATCTCACTTCCAAAATGGTCCGTGGCTCCTTCATAGTTACAGTTACGGCTGCGGTTGCTCACGGGGAGGCATGCTGAGAAGGCAGCTGGATGATCTTCTAACTCTATGCCCAGTATTCAAAATGTAAGGCTGTGGGGGCTTGTGCTTCCCCTCCCCATCTCATCTTCCAGGTTCCTTCCTTCCTGGCTTACTCCACCACGGGTCTGTGTAGGACTTAATTAAGGGGAAATACACTCCTTGCTCTCCCAAGTGGCAATATTACCAACAGGGGTTTTCCGGTGCTTGGAGCCATCACCTCTGCCCCTTGCTGGGGTCATGAATGAGATAAGACTTTTGCAGCTTTAAAATCATCCTACTGAGGCTTTTTCCACTGAAGCCATCACCTGTTCCAGAAGCCAGGTATCTGTGCACCTTACCCCCTCACGTTGCAGTCATCCAACATGTCCTGGGCAGAGCCCCGCAGTGGGCATGGGTCATCTTTCCTTCTGTCTTCAGCTAATTTTCAGGAGACAACAAATGTAGGAGGAACGGCTTCTTGCGAAGCTAAAATCTGGACAATTTCTTTTGAGAGACCAAATCTATCTTCTGTGCAAATGATTTTTAGAAAGTGTTTCTGTCTGGCTTTGAGGAATCTTTTATGTAAATACACTTTGCTTCTGACAGTTCTCTGGCCCTATAAACTTTTGATGGCCACTGGGCAGGACGTGGCTGGAGAAGCAGGAAACCCATCATCTGTTTCCGCTCCGCGTGTCTTTCCTGCTCTTGGTGGCTCCAGAAGGCCACCAGGGAGCTGGACTGGCCTGTAGATGAGACATCTCTGAACGAAGCCACAGCTGGGAGGATTTTGCCTTCTAAGGACAGAGGACGTTGCTGTGTCTGCCCCAGTGCCTTTCCAAGCTCCTCTCGGTATTCAAATATGCCTAATTTTCAAACATGCACTGCATTCCAGAGAACTTTCTTCCCAGGAATGCTTTTGTGCTTGACACCTCTGTGAACTCTGAGCACCATCCTCGTCTGGACGCTGTCCCCCTACGGTGACAATGGGCTGCTGACTTGGCCTCTGTACCCCATTACTTCTGCGGCATAAGCGCAATTTCTCCCACCACTGGAATTCCATGGCTAGAGGCATGTGGGTTCAATCTGCATGGCTTAATCAAATCCTAGTTACCTTTCCACACACAGATAGACTATTTAACCCAGGAAAGGAGCTCTATGAAGGAGGGCTGGTTCTGTCCCTATTGAGGGTTGGCTTGTCTCCAGAAGAGTGTGGGCTCATTGTCAGCAAGGCCCCTTTTAGAGAGTTCTCCAGAGCCATTTCCCCATGAGGACATTTTCATGTGTCACCTTCCCGCATATATCCTATTGGAGATAACTGCCAAACTCAAATGTCCAAGGATCTTCAGTCCCCATTCTGGCTACATGTAGTTTTCTGTGTGTATTTGGGACACTCTCAAAGCACTGATTTGTTTGCCCAGTGATACAGATTACTGAGTTTAAAGACTATTACCTACTTTCATCTGCTCAGTCCATCTATTGGCTATTGGGAAGTTCTCGTTCCCAGTTGTATACAGCCCTGCTGGTCGGCAGCAATGGTCATTATACCTGCTCCCACTCCCCAACCCAGCCACAGAGCAGGTGACAGGCTGGGCGCAGGGTGATGACAATAAAAGATGAGATGGAGACCCAAGCAGGACCAAATTGGCAAAGAGAATCCCCCACCTGCTGCAAGAGTACGATTCTATGGCAACATGTGGTCAGCTTTTTTAATGCACACTGCCAGCAAGTGGGAAGAAACCAGCTTGGTGGAGAGAGACAAAGATAGGATGACATTATCCAGGTCTCTGAAGCCACCAATGGAGTCTTCCCAGGTACATAAGCTGAACTCGGTTTTCTGCTCAATTTTAGTTTTTGTTACTGATGAGCTAAAATGTTATGATGAATGTATTATTATTGGTAAATGTTACTATTAATGACAACTGTGTTAAGTAGTAGGAAAGGAGTAGTGACAGCAGATCACAGGATGAAAGTCTAGGCAGGCGCCTAGGGGAAGATAAGGAAAGAGACGTGGGGCTTTATTGTTGAGAGGGAATGGACAGGAATGAAATGAAAAGATTTGCTATTTCTCTCCTGTTACAGAGGGTGGATTGGAGGAAGGATGTCAGGTATGGATGGAAACTAAGAGTGATCACAGATTCTTAGGGTTTCTGGACTCTACTGCAGAAGGGAAAAAAAAAAGTGAGATCCTACTTGTAACAGCCTGGTGGCCAGTCAGAGGGACCCAACAACATCTAGATTCTTGAAATTAATGCCATTTTATCTACTTATGTTTTGAGTTCCTTTTCTGGTCCTACTTCTTAACATGGAAGTCATATAATTTGATAATTGTTTCTTTTTTTAAGTCCTCATCTATTCAGAATTGAATTTAAAAATTTAAACTCTATACCCAAGACTCACATCCAAATTGCTCTTCTTCCTGACATTTTTTTTTTTTTTTTTGAAGACACTTGGGTTGAAACCCAGGGCCTTCACACTGAGTACATTCCCAGATTTTTCAATTTTTAATTTTGAGACAAGGTCTCACTGAGACACTAGGTTGCCCAGGCTGGGTTTACACTTGCTATCCCCTTGTCTCAGCCTCCCAGGGTGCTGGGATGACAGGTCTGCACCACAGGGTCTGGCTGAGGGCTGAGGCTCTGCAGTTTTTTCTGGATTTGTTCTTCCTATCATCCAAGAAGGAGTTGTGGCACCTGTCTGGACAACACTGGGCTTATAGTCACGTAGACATAAGCAATAAACAAAAAGAATGGCTTTGAAAATCATCAAGAGACAGACTGGGAAGCCATGTGTTATTGGGGACAGATTTAAAGGTTTTGGATTTGGGCGGATATAAATTCAAATTCCAACTGGAAAACACTTGGAGAATGTTGCTAACCCTTGTTGAATTTGGTCTCCTCATTTCTGTACTAGGCATGGAGACTTGTCTTTCAGGGTTGGTATCACTAACAAATAGAAGGAGGATTCACCCTATGTCCATTCGCTCTTCGCTAAAAATAAAAAGTGGCTATGAAGACACTTTCCTCCTTTCTCACTGGCTTGCATCTTGCATTCCTCCTGGGCAGGGAAGGATGAGGGGCTGAGGATCAGATGTTCTGTGCTGGCCGTGTTCTCTGTGTGGGCGAGGCAGGAAGAGACCCTCCTGGTACTCTTGAGTACCATGCCTGCAGGGTCTCTTATCCATACTGGCTCTGAGAGAAATATCTGTGGCTGCTGCTGATTTCTTCTTCTGTTATTTGTCTTCAAATTTGCTGTGTTTAAATGAAATGTTCACAGAGCATTTTCATAGCCTTGGCCCTTACATGGGTTAAGGTTCTTGGAAAACCAAATTAACAGAAATACACACACACACACACACACACACACACACACACACACACACACACACAAAGAAGTTTATTAGGATAGCTTACAAGTCCAAAAGGCCCAAAATGGCCACCTGCATGTGTGAGGGCTGAAGGGTTCAGTGGCTGTTCAGAAGATAGAAGAACTCAAGGCTAAGAATACAAGACAGCTGGTGTGAGTCTGTGCCAGGGCTTGTTGTCCAGAGGTGATGGTGAAGACCTGAAGACTGCAGTGAATCTGTGATGGAGCTTGGCAAAGCAAAGCTAGGAGTCAAAGTCTAGCAATGATGGCAAAGGCCAGAGCTCTCCCAGAAGACCAAGCTGCAATAATCTTTCTTCCTTCTTTTTTAGTTTGAGTTGCCAGTTTGATGGTTGGGTCTCCCACATCCTGGGTGGGTTTTCTTCTCTCATTTGCTGGCTCATAAGTCAATCACACCCAAAGTTCCACCCTACAGCTGAGATGGGTACTCCCTAATCCTTTCAAGTTGACTCAATCCTTTCAATGGTCACAGCGGATTATGTGTCTTTCACCCTCACTATGGACCTAAGGTCACTTGCTTTGTTTTCATGCCGATATCATAAAATTTTTTTCCTTCTAATCAGTTTTTTTTTTTTTTTTAGGTAGGAATTTTGCCAAAGGGCTTCTCTGTGGCTTCTGTCCTGTATTCTGAAGATTTATACCATGAACACTCTTCATGTGGACTAGATTTCCTATTGCTTTTAGTGGAGGTAGATGTCCTTTCGTCACTGTAATAGTGGGGAAGTTTCCAGGTCCACTGTACAGTTAAGAACGAAGCAGATGAAGTCCAAAAACAAGGCAAGCATAGTTCACTGAACCAAACAAAGGAGAAAAGAACAGCTCTTGGCCATGAAGCCAGGAGGAAGCACAAGCAGTTCTCTATTAAAGAAACTAAGAAAAGCTCCCAGCAGAGAAGCCAGGAGGAATCCTATGGACCCAGAGCCAAGGGGGAGGGGAAGCAAACAGAGGGCTCCCATGATTGGCTGGAGCGATGAGATGGTTATCAATGATTGGCTCCTTCATTAGTGCTCATAAATAGAAAAAGCTGGAACTTCCTCAAAGTAGAGAAAGTTGGGACTTCTTCAAGGTAGAGGAAGTGTAGCTACTTCAACAACCTTAGGAAAATGAAATATTAACCACTTGGTCTGGGGAAAGTGAAAAACAACCTCAGCTGAAAAACAGCCTCTGAGGGCAGGGCTCACCTGGGAGAGCTGCACTGCTGGTCACCAGACCAACCCTATTCTTCAGATTCTCTTCTCTAATCTGCTGCTTAGCAGTTTTCTTTCTTTTACTCCATCATCCTCCTTTGATTTCTCTTGCTCTGCCTGAACTCTCTTCACCCCTAGATGGTTTGTTTGCTTAATTTATTATTTATGTATCACATCCCTTTCTCCTTCCCACCCATCCAACCTCTCACCCACATACCTTTCCCTCTCTACAAAGTCTATCTTACTTTCTTCCACCTCTCTTTTACTTTTTTATGGTTTGATTTTCTCATATTAGAGAAATCATATGACATTTAATCTTCTGTGTCTGATTCACTTCACCTTCGCATAGGTCACTTTAAGTCCTCAAAACACAAAACTAAATCAGGCCACAGGTGAAGATGGTCAGCTTCCCAAATGGCAAGGCCATCTTTAGACTTTGGTGGGTGGGGGTTAAGATTTACACTGTGACCTGTTCCAGTGGCTCCTAAAACTTAAATCCTTATTAAGCCTGTGGGGGTAGTAAAGAGGACTTTTAAAAGGATATTGTATTAGAGGGAGCACTGGAGAGCATGTTGGCTGTGTGAGCTGCCATACAACACAATCAACATGGGAATTACAAGCTATTTCTCACTTCCTAGTTTCATTAATGGTGTGACCATGTGGAGTTCCTCAGTCAGTCCTATCTGCAAAAACTGTCTATACATGAAACATGTTATGGAATCTGCTGGTCTACACACATTTATATGGAAACAGACCTTCACATTGACTAAATTCACCACTCATTGGCAACTTTGGAGAATGAAACACTGGCCACACTCACGTAAATCAGGGCGCAGATTTAAAGAATGACTTTGCTTTAAAACAGTTTTAAAAATGAATCGATAGAGACTTTTTCCTAGCTACAAGGTGTCAGAGTTGTATAATGTGAGCACAATAAATTATTTTCAGGCTTCATTTTATTTAAAAAGAAAACTTAAGATGTGGAGATTAAAAAAAATCACAGGAGGCAGCTTAAAAATATTGCTTTAGGTATAAGTGTAGTATTTTTGGCTAAAGGGCTTTTGGCATCTTAAAACAGGTTTATGAGGCATGCTGAAGAATTATGGGAAAGCAGGAGTTCCCAAGGTGATGGGGAAGGTCAGAGTGGTGTGTGGCATGTGGCTCGCATGTCAGTTGAGCCCTGCCTGCTGGAAAGCCCCAGCATGGACATCAATCAGCCCGTGTGGCCTTCTTGGGAGATCTCTTCTGCCTCCCCACAAGTGCTCCTTGCTTTTCAGCAGTTGCCATGTGTATAAAATTAACAACATGCTACAATGGGTTCTTAGATCATAAATGGAGTCCTTAAAGTGGCATTCCTTCCTACACTCCCACAGCCTTCCGGCAAGAATTCCAACTGGTCTCCAGTGATAGGAGTAGAAGGTGTGAGTTTAAAGGCATGAACAAACACACCAGCAGTAGATTAGCCAGGCTGTGTGACGTGTAGATGCTTGGGTGACTCGTGGGCTGTGCCTGGCCTTGGGAACCTGTTTCACTAAATACTAAATCTTCACAGAAACATCTTCTAAGAGTTGGAAAGTGTTCTGAATGGCAATCTCCTCTGAAACTTTCAGCTGTGCTCTTCACTAGTCACCTGGTTTATCTTAGCATCATGGAGACCCAATATAATCTCCTCCCTCTGGGAGAACTTTGAGGTTCACCCCTGTGAGCAGTGAGTGGGTAATGGAGTCAGCTACTCCCCACCCAGGAGATCTTATCCTAAGAAAATGTAGAGATGTGGAAAGAAAAGTTGAACACAGCTGAACAGATGGATAAAGGGCAATTTATCTGGGTGAGTGATGGTTGTGGTGATGATGGTGGTAATGGTGGTGACGGTGGTGATGACAGTGGTGATGGTGGAGGTGATGGTGGTTAATGGTAGTGATAGTGATGGTAGTGATTGTGGTGGCGGTAATGGTGGTGACTGTGGTGGCCGTCGTGATGAACATGGGCTAAAAGGCTGATGAAGCCCATTAGCATAACTCATTTTGTCTTCACAAACTCCTCTGAGATTGCTACTGTTTACAGCTCCATTTGACACGCTAAGAAGCCAAAACTCAATGGCAATGTCCTCCCCCAGGCCACATGGCTAGCAGCTAACAGATGCTGAACTTCAGTCCCAACAGGCTGGCCTCAAAGCTCCCCTCCTCCAACTCTGCCTTAAATATCCCAAATGCCCTCACTGAGGAGCACTCAGGGGTGACTGGGACAATGTCTAGGGTAATGTGTCTGCATCTTTGAACAGAGAGATGTCACCCAGGGCCTGACCTCACATCCTCTTTGGCTTCCAGTCTTGATCAGCTCTCCACAGGAAAGGCTGAGCCAGAAACAAGAGCTGCATTTGTTCTTGATTTCTGCTATAAATTGAGTAAAGTACAATACCTCACAAACAAAGACATAGGATGCTCAAGTAAGTTTGCACTTCAAATAAACAACAGCAAGTTTTTCTTTTAATGTAAGCATATCCCAAATGTAGCACGGTACATAATTGGATGAAAAATAATTTGTTGCTGATCTAAAATCCTGGTACAACTGGACAACACTAAGTAAACTGAGCTTCCAACACAAGTGCCAGCACCATAAACATCACTTTATCTTTGGAAGACAATGTGGATGGAAAGCACAGAGTGACTCACCAGGGGACCCAGCAGAAGAGATGCTGGTCAAGTTTGTGGGTGCAGGGGCTGGTGTTAGCAACAATCATGACCAGCTCATCTGTGGAGATGACATGGCAGCTTAGGTCTTAGGCAAGTAAGACAACAGTCCAAAGACTGGAAAGCATTATGTAATGGTAACACATGGTGTTCACAAACGTGGAAATGGCTTGTGTGATTAAGGACTTCAAACTGGAGAGAGAGCTTGGTATAGGGGCAACAGTGAGGCTCTACCACTTCTCTCTTGTGACCTTCAGCAAGT
Source organism: Ctenodactylus gundi (assembly GCA_004027205.1). Lineage (NCBI taxonomy): Eukaryota > Metazoa > Chordata > Mammalia > Rodentia > Ctenodactylidae > Ctenodactylus > Ctenodactylus gundi. Next base: position 19,604 of record PVKB01007785.1, read on the forward strand.
TATTCAATGTACTGTGCCTCAGCTTCCTTGTCTGTGAAAAGCAGACAATCAGGGTGCATAGCCTGGAAGATAATATGAAAATTGATGGAACCGATGCCAGCACCAGTGGCACAGGCTTGGAATCCAAGCACTCAGGAAGGCTGAGGCAGGAAGATCACAAATTGGAGCCAATTTGGGCAATTCAGAGACTTACTGAGGCTGTGTCTCAAAAATCTAAAATAAAAATAGGCTGTGGATGTAGGTCAGTGTGAAGGCCCTGGGCTTGACCTCCAGTACTGAAAAAAAAATTGGAGTGCTAAGAGAGACTGTGGTAAGTACTTAGTGAGTGTTTCTATCTGTTTCTATCACAGCATGTAGGGACGGGTGGTGGGGAGAAACACAATGACGTGTTTAGACTGTTTAAGAGAGTCACTATCCCTTTGCTCTAAAGCAGTTTTACTTGAAGAATCTAGAAAGAAAGTGAAGTAAATTCCACTTTCTGATTTTTCAGTAATTTTTCAGTCATGCAATGTTTTTAGAATCGTGTTCTTTGGTCAGAAACTATGTCAGATTCAGCCGTGGCAACGGTGGGGGTGGGGTGGGGGACAGAAAATGGGTTTGTTCATTCTCAGTGAGGGACACAACCATGCGGTAGACAAGTGGGCCAAGCCCTGTGGTACATGATTTACAAGATGTAACACTGGAAGACAGATTTACCCCGGCAGAAAGATCCCGAGTGGAAGCTCATTCAGTGGACTTCAGGAAACCAAGCCCGGGGATGAGGACATTGTGACCTGGTGAGGCAGGCCTGTGGGCTGGCTGGGTGCATCTCCGATTTGCATTTTCAACAAGGCCAGCCAGATAGTTCTCTGAAAATGTTGCAGGGAAATATGAAAAATTACTCAGGCAAGGGCACTGGCTTTGTCTAAAACTTCCTTTTCCCCGGGACTGTTGGGTTTATAAATCAAAATTATGTGTCCAGCGAGGAAATGGTAACTAAAACTGTTTCCAAAAGAAAAAAAGAAAAGAAAGCAAGTGATTCATTTTGACCAAAATAATTGAAAATGCAGAAAGCCCAACTGTTCTGGACCGCTCAGCCCTGTGCATATGTGTCCTTTCTTTGTCCCCAGCAGATTCGTGATGAAGAAGGGCCACTGGGCTGAGAGATACTTGAAAAATATTTGGTGAAATCAGCAGAGACTAGCCCTGGGCTACGGCAGGACTGGACTCCTTCTCAGGCGGCTGCATCCACAGCAAAGCAAGAAAGAAAAGAGGGAGAAAGAAAGGGAAGAGAGAACGCAGAAAGAAACAGGGAAAGAAAAAAGAACAAGACAGGGAAAGAAGGAAGGCAAAAGCCAGAAAAGAGTGAGCCAGCTCAAAGCTGCCTTTCTGAAGGTATAAAGTGAGACTTCTGAGTCTGTGTGCTGGGTGTCTGGTTCACCTTTGGGGTCCCACGTACATTTGAGCTCATGGTCTTAAGTGAAAACAATTTAGACGATATCTCTAATGCAAGCTGGTAGATGGCTCTGAGACATTCTAGCCCTCAATGGTAACATTACCACACCATTTTCTCAGTGTTTGAGTAGAACATCAGAAGAGCCTGGGAACTGGACTTGGTGTTTTCCTAGGATTTTTCTTCTGAACACTTAAAAATATCCATTCTTATTCCAGAACCTGGCAGGAAAAATGACCAACACAAGGGTAGGCGGTACAAAGGGGGATGAAGGTCGAGGAGGAAGGTCTTTGTTCTTCCTTGATGGGGAAACTGAGGAAGGCTCCTTGGGGAAAGTGGCTTTGAAGCCGAATTCTGGAGTGTAGTAAGAGTCCAGAGCAGGTGGTACTCAGAGGGATTCTGGGGTGAAGAGTGGTGCCAGGGAGTGGCTTTGTGGTAGCATATCCCGAAGGGAACAGGTGGGGTTCTGGTAGGTTAGACGAGGGCAGTGTGCTAACTCCACACCTCTTCTCACCAGGAATGGAGATGTAGTCCTTGTCCCTACCTGCTGACAGTCAATCTGCTACTAGAGCATTCACACTTGGCGCAAGAGAGAACTACTATAAAGCCAGCAACATTAGGTTCCTTGGATGGGAAGGGATGAGGAGATTGTCAGACACAGTCCCCAATCCATGGGTGGAGTAACCAGGTCATGGGGCAGGGAAGTGGCCCATCTGCACCAGGGCCAGACCCTGACCCTAGACCATCTGACCCAAGCCCTGCATGTCATTGTCAGCAGACAGGAAAGGCTGCTTGGCAAATCCTAGAAGGTGCCTATATGTGCTCAAGACCCAAACGAGAAAGAGTGCAAAATAGCCCCAATACCACATGCTGCTCCACCTCCTCCTGGCCCAGTGAGGACCCAGAGGAGTATTTAAAACAAATCCCAGACTGATAAACATAGTCGATTCCTCTTTGCAAACAAGGCTGCACCCAGCTGTGGGTGGGATAGAAATGTCTTTTATCAAAGTAAGAAAGTAAATGCTTTTTAAGTTTTAACCCATAAATGGGGACATCTTAAGCAAATGAAGACAAAGATTAGGTAGTTCATCAGCTTTGTTGGTGAGTCAGTTGGTAAGTTGGTAGTTGGCGTGTCACCTGGCCCAGATTAACTGACCAGATCTCTGGTTGTATTCAGCCAAGAGCAAAGGGGACCCATCCCACCACTGGGCTCTGGGAGTCCACAGGCACGTTACCTGGTTTCCCCGAGAGCCCACCAGGCTGTGTCCCAGGACCAAGCAAAGCTATGGCCTTCTTCGTGTCCCCAGAAGCCAGTCCCATGTCACACTGTGACATTCAAGTACAGTTCTGAAATGGTCAAATCCATCCTCACAGAGTTTTGTTCTGAGCTGTAAGACGCATGTTCTTTGGCAACCAGACTTACTAAAAAGGGGCCCCCAAATCCTCACCTGAGTACAACAGGCCATGTGGCATGTGTGATTTCCTGACACAGCCTTGTGGTGGCGCATCCCGCAGTGGGCTACACAGGGCCCCACAGAAATACAGATTAGATAGCCTTCCTTTTTTAGAACCGGTTTAACCAAGTGCTGCTTCCCCTTTCCCAAGCCAGGACTAACAAGCCAGAGCTTGCTTGCTTTCTCTCTCTCTTTCTCTCTCTCTTTCTTTCTTTTCTTTCTCTTTCATATTTAAAATTTAAACCAAGGTCTTTATATTGAGATACAGCCTCAGCCCAGTTTTTATTTTGATTTTGAGAAAAGGTCTCATTAAGTTGCTAAATAAGGGCTCTAACTAGAGATCTTCCTGCCTCAGCCTCCCTGTGCTGCCAGGCCTGGCTGAAGATGTGACTCAGTGGTAGAGTACTCACTTCATGTTGTGTCAGAGCTTTGCTTTCTGATATATGAGCCTTGGGGATGGCCAGGGGTCCTTCCCCAAGAGTGAGGGGCATCAGGGTCCTAGCGGCTCTGGAGACAGGAAAAGGTCAGGCAGGAAAAAGCTGTACTTCCTAAGAATAAATTAAAAATTTGAAAGCTCTTCTTTACGCTTCTGGAATTTTATGCCTCACTATGAAAAAAATCACAGTTTGTACAGATAAGAAATAATGGATAGGTAGAAAACTGGGGAAGAAGGCAGCTTTGAAAAATTCGATTACAAAATACAGCAGGAGCAAAGGAAGAGGGCATCTAACTTTCATATAGTTGATTTGCCTAAGAAGTGCTATCATTTCTCTTTGTTGTCTAATACTCCTTATTGTTTTGTGTTAATGGGGAGAAACAGCCTGCTTATTGCTGTGTGTCTGTAAAATTCCTTTCTGAAACTTAAACAGTAACATTATGGTGAACTATGCTATTATAAACTTACAGAAATAACCACATAGCTTGAATCCCAGGTATGACAGAAGTATCAAAGTCAAGCATTTTGAAAAATGTCACAAATATACATAAACCGTAAAAAACTAAAACAAGAACTTCGAAAATCAAACAGACTTAGGCGATCTGAAGACACTTCGACGCCAAGAGGCTGTGACGGGAAACAGTCATAAGCTAAGAGTAAAATGGAGGCAAAACGGGCCATCTAACTTATACACCACCAGATGCTTTCCCCTTTTCCGCGACGAACAGGCGCTCATAACGTCCTCACGTTTTCACCCTCCAACAGGCGGCAAAAGCAAACCAACAAAACAACATCGAGCACCGGTGAACCCCCAGCTCAAGCCCTTCTGGCGAGCCTCCCCTCTTCCGGCGAGCCCGCCCTTCCGGGGAGCCCACACTCACCCTGTGGTTGGAACGAGTTAGCGCGCGAAGACCCAGAATTCCCTGATCGGATCTGGGGTCATCTCTTACCTCTGAAGCGGGAATGGCTCGCTAGCACGTCTTGAACTTGACCTCTGACGCGTATCTCAATGAAAGACGGAACTTTAGCAAGTCGCCCAGGGTGCGACAGAAAAGGGGAGAAGGCCCAGGAGGCTGCAGAGGGCCCTCTGCTGGGCTTCCGGAGTGGCATAGCGGCCCGGGGCGCGCGGACATGGGAGGCCGGCGGTGGCGCAGCGGCCTGCGGTCTGTCCTCACGCCCGAGCGGCCTCCCCTTCAGTCCCAGTTCCTTCTTTCGCTCGCCTCCGAGGGAGAAGGTGCTGGAGTCCGGGCGGATTGTGCAGGCTTCTTTCTGCCGGCTTGGAGCCCACGGCGGTGCCGCGGCGCCTGGAGCGGGGAACACCGAGCGGAGAGGCAGCTCCGCCGCCTGGAGCGAGGCCGGATGTTGCTGATCTTCCCAGAATGCCCTGCGCGCCCGGGTTTATTTTTTCCTGTTTTATTCAGCGAAGGCATTTGTAGTTTTTCTCTGTTAAGCCACAGGCCGATGCCCATGCATTTGGGGTGCTTTTGTTCTGTGCTCCTCTGGCTGGGCTCTCGCGGGGCACGAGCTCCCCTGGCCTCCCTGGACGTGGCTGGTGAGCGGCCATTGGGGTCTCACGGCGGCCGCCCGCCCTGCCGTCTCCTCGGGGAGAAGCCGCGCGCGGAGAGGCGACCCGCCGTGCGGGGACAGTGCACCGGGACGCGCGTGACGGTGATGTATGGTGGTATTTCTGAGGAAAGTCAAAACCGTTTAGAGGCCAGGATTTGATGAATTGCAGGAAATGGCGGATTTGCAACCATTCCAGAGTTCCCGGGGACGGATTGTCATCAGGCGACGATAAGAATTTTAACAAGCATGCTGGGAAACCGAGACCTGAGCCAAAGCCGGGCAGAAGTGTCCGCTCGGGTCCCCTGCGGTGCGGCCCTGCCATCCCGGAGAGAGACTGGAAATCGGCTTCGCTCACCCAACGATCCTGCCCGCCTGCCCGCGGAGGCCAAGACCCAGCGGAGAGGAAGAAAGCTAAGATTCCTGTTGCAAAGTCCTCGCTGCCACCCCGCGCTCTTTACGACAGTGAGCACAAGCTGGGCCTGGAACGTGGGCCTGTGATCCCCCGACTCAGGGAGGCTGAGGCAGGACAAGTGCAGTTTGGAGCCCAACCTGGGCAACTTAGTGACTTACTGAGACCCTGTCTTAAAATCCAAAATGAACAAAGAAAAAAAAAAAAAAAACGAGCCGGGGATTAGGCTAAGGGCAGAGGCCCTAGATCAATCCCTAGTACAAGAAAAAACAAAACAAAACAGAAAAAGCAAATGGACCTCCTCCTTCCTCTGACCCCACCAGGGCCAGCATATGGCAGGGCAGGGTTGGGCATTCTGGCTGCCCTGAATGCCTTGGTGGCAGCCAGTCGTGTCAAGATGGCAGTGCAGGAACATGGAATGGCTCATCATCGGTGGCTGAGGGACACAGGTGCCCCTGAGGGTGCCCCTGATGGCGCCCCTGACGGCGGTTTCCTTGGAACAGCTGAGGGCAAGGTAAGAGCTGAAAGAACCGTAGTGGACGGGGCTTGGTGAGGAGGCCACCCTAGGTGGATTCTCTTCCCTCTGAGCCTTTGAATCCAGACGTGCCCAACCTGTGGCTCACTGTGACTTTTTTTGCCCAAGTGAAGAAGAACTGTCTCATGTAAAATACATAATATGGTTAATGTACATGTAGAAATGCTAATGCTTCCTTTAAAAATTGTTATTGTGACACTAAAAAAAAATAAGGGCAAAAGAAGCACAGGCAGCAGGTTGGACATGCTTCCCAGTCCTGAGGGTCCCCTCAGTCCAAGTGAGGGTGCTGGTGATCTCTCCATCCCAGCTGTTAGCTCTTCTCCAGCTGCCTCCATCGGCTGTGGTACTGGGCACACACTGACCACTTCATATGCTGCTTGGTACTTGACACACAGTACCAGCACTATATACCACATGGTACTGGGCACAAAGTATCCATTCCATACACCTCATGGACTACGCATACAGCATTCACTTCATATACTGCATGGTACTGGACATTGAGTACCCACTCCTTATGCTGCCCCTGAACACAGTATCCACTCTGTATGCTGCATGGTACTGGATACACAGTACCACCTGCATACATCAGATGGTTCTGGACACACAATATTCCTTCCATATACCACATGGTACTGGACACACAGTAGTCCATAAGCTACATGGTACTGGGCACACAATACCCACTCCCTACTCGGCATGGTACTGGGCACACTGTGCTCACTTCGTATGCCTCTTGACCAAAATCTTTTGGGTAGTAAACCCCAAGATGGTGTTTTGTAGGAGCAAAACTGGGTCTTCCCCTTCCAACACAGTTATTAAATTATTCAAGGCATGATATATATATATATATATATATATATATATATATATTAACAAAAACCAGTCATGTTTTAATAAGGCCAGCTATTTAGGAAGTGGTGACAATGTGACAGTGTGCAATCTGCAGAAAGGGGAAGCCTGAGAGGCACTGTGGTAATAATGCAGTTACTTAAAGAACATTTACACTACAAATATCTCTGTGGTTTTTTATTTGGTTCCATACTACAGTCGCTCTGAGAAATTTCTCAAACCTTGGCTAATCACTTTAAAAATGTAAGGCTTAGCAAATGACCCCACTTCCCCAAATGCCCTGGCCCTGTCAACCCCCCACCTCTTTTGTATTTGATAAAGGTAAGCAGCTCAGTGCTAAGTGAAGCTCTGGAGGACAGGAAGACACAGTTAGCAGAGAGATGGATAAATAATATGGCCTTTCTCGGAAGTTGTGGCAGAGTTCCAGCTAGGAACACACTAGAGCTAAGACATCATAAGAACATCAGGGAGTTGGGTCTTTTCAACATTTGATCCTTCAAAATTTTGGGGTGTGCTTAGTGTGTGGAATGGCTGAGTCCCATTGAAGCACTGTGTGTGTGTGTGTGTGTGTGTGTGTGTGTGTGTGTGTGTGTGTTCTAAATTGATTTGGAGTGACTCTTGTGACACTCCTCTGCCCTCACCCGGCATCTCTTCATTAGGGTCATTGCTGTCTTAGAGATGAGTTTATCTCTGACCCTGGATGTCCAATGTCCATTGCCCAGTGGCTGGGGTTTGGAGGACGTGTGGCTTCTGGTTTTTTTTTTTTTTTGGGGGGGGGGGGTGTTGGGCAGGGATCCAGAACCGGGTCCATGTCCTGGAAAAAGCACTGACTCACATGGCAGCTTGACCTGCACAACAGGGACCTGCCGATTTGTTGAGGGTCACATTGAGC
>PVKB01007786.1:0-27170 GCA_004027205.1 Ctenodactylus gundi
CAATTTCCAAAGAGAAAGCATTGGAAAACATATACAGTGAAGGGATAGGTCACTGAAAAAACGAGGAATATGGGAAAGTTTGTGTGTTGAGAAAAGGATTCTTTAGGTCTTATAAGGGGGAAAAAAAATCTAGGAAAGAATTCTTGAATTCGATATCTTTAAAATGACCAAGAAAATGAGAAGTCTGATGCTTTTGACTTTGTAGACAATTCATCTATTTTGCAGGCACTGGGAGTTTTAGTCTGGCCAGCCACGTCTACAGAAAAGCATTAGAAAAAGCAACTTGGAAGAATATAGCTTGTTTAATTGTTTTCTTGATAGTTTCAAATGCTTTAGGATTATTAATAAAAGTTTATGACATTGCCTTTGTTGTGTTTTATAAATGTGTGTTCCAAAAATAATTCCCTCTCTTCGTCTTTGCCTTCTTCTTCACAGTCTAAAGCATTATTTTAGAATGAATGTGATCATATGCTTTTTAGCTTCTACAAATCTATTTAGTGATTTGAAAGATTTTTCTGACTTTCTTTTAGCATACTTCTTGATGAAGAAGGGCACATCAAGTTAACAGGTACAGAAAAACCTTTATTTCCTTAAAATATTCTCTCTTACTCTGCATAATTTCTTGTAAGGTTGAATATGATACAAAAATTGAGTAATACATTCTGTAACTTGGATTAGATTTAATAATAATGTAAATACTGTAAGTTAGAGTTTAACATTTTTCTGTGTGAATTATTGAGGATATTTATATATTTGATGTTTATTTTGGCAGATTTTGGCCTAAGTAAAGAGTCTATTGACCATGAAAAGAAAGCATATTCTTTTTGTGGAACTGTGGAATATATGGCTCCAGAAGTAGTTAATCGTAGAGGTCATACTCAGAGTGCTGACTGGTGGTCTTTTGGTGTGTTAATGGTAAGATCTGGATTTTTTAATTTGAGGGTGTGGAAGTTGTTCTTTGTTGTTTCGGTTTTGATTTTTGTTAAGTGATAATCAGCAGTGAATGTTATAAGAGAGAAACTGGTATTTTTATTTTCTGTATTTTATAATATATATAATAAATAAGAAAAATTATTGCCTGCAGTGTGGAGGTGGTAGAACCATTTATTACTTCCATATTAACCTAATTTGAAAAGGCAAAAGTATATTTCCATATATTTTTTGAGAATAGTAATACAAAGCATTAAGCTTATTCTTTGTGAGAACCTGATCCAAAAATCTATTAGGAAGTGATGCTTTTTTAAAAGAGTTCAAATGAAATTGTCCTATCTTTGAAATTTTTCATATATCTAACACTTTAAAATTGCCATTTAAAATGTTATTAACTTCTACAAAATAACTGCATAGCTCGATTATCTTTTATGAATTATCAAGAAGTCCAGTAATGAACCCAGAATACAGTCATTTCATAGAACTAAATGGGGTGGGGTAGGGTAGTGGGAGTTAGGGAGGAGGGTGTGGGAGGATGAGGAAAGGAAAGAGGAAGGGTTTGTAACTCTGATATGATATATATCTTCACAAAATATTCAAGTTCAGTGTAACCATTATGTATCACTTATATACATACTAATAAAATGGAGGAAAAAAGAAATCCAATAATAAATTGAATATGGTAAAAATACAAATTGTTCATTTTATAGGTCACAGTTTTAAAAGATTTGCTTATAATTAGGATGATGCTTTTTTACCTCTGGACTTGGGATTTTATACTTCTTGGCTAGTAAATTTGATTGTTTTATCTTCGAATAGTTTGAAATGCTCACTGGTACGCTACCTTTCCAAGGAAAAGATCGAAAAGAAACAATGACCATGATTCTTAAGTAAGTATTTCTTAACAGAATGGTTTTGATGAAATTTAAAAATACTTAAAAATAAAACATGAGATTTTAAAATATCAGATGCAAAATAAATAATTAAGAAATTCATCAATATTACATTATTTAAATATGAACAGACTGCATAGGCTTAGAGTACTCATGTTCATGTAAATAGTAAATGTTAAAAACTTTATTTACCTTTGAAGCCTAGCCTACAGAGTGAGACCTTGCCTCAAAATAAAAAGAAAAGTAAAGAAAAGAAAAAACCTTTACCATTAGCATTTGGATAAGTATGCTTCTTATTCAACCTCTGTCTATATTGTCCATTAGGTCTTAGCCAGTATGGTAAAGCAAGCAAGCAAGCAAAAAAAAAAAAAAAAAAAAAACATGGTATAAGGTTTAAAAATAAGAAATAGGGGAGGCCCTGGATTCAATTCCCTGGCACCACATAACCTGGGTGTAGGTGGTAAATGCTTGGAATCCTAGCATTTGGGAGGCTGAAGCAGGAGGATTGCAGGATTATTGTGACTCTAGGACCAGCTTGGGCTAGATAGTGAATTTAAGGTGGACTATAGGGTACGATCCTGCCAATAAATAAGTAAGTAAGTAGAAAATTTAATCACAAATATAAATTCCTAGAATTAATAAGGCTTTAGCAAAATTTTGAGTTACAAAGCAAATAAAAATCTGTCCATGTAAATCTCCTCTTATCTGTATACTAGCAACAGTAACCATATGTGGTGACACACCTGTAATCCCATCTACTCAAGAGGTTGAGGGAGGAGGTTGATAAGTTTAAGGTCAACCTGAGAAGTTAATAAGACTTTGCCTCAAATAAAATTAAAAACACTCTGGGGATATACCTCAGTGTAAAACAATTGTCTAATATGCATGAGCCCCTGGGGTTATTCCCAGTAGTGGGGATATTAGTCTATACTATTCTCAGTAATAAAAAAATTATCAGACGCCTAGTAATAAATCTAGAAAAAGTTATTCAATACCACTATGCAGAAAACCAGAAATTTTATTTTGCAATTTAAGTTTATTTTTTTATCCTGGGGATTCAGAATATAGTGATTTTGTTACTGTAGATTTCTTAGCTTTTTCTATGCAGTGTGTTTTATTCTGTGTATCCAGCAGGAATATATAATGGGTTGCATTCTACAAACTCAGTGATTATAAAATGTTTTTATTATTGTTGCTGTCTGGAGAGATTTAATATTACTCAGCAAAATTTTGGCCAAATGAGTAAATTTTCAACCTTTAGATTGCATTAACGGCCTTTTACAGTGTCCCATATTAAATTAGAAATTTACTACCTTTCTTTTAGCATTCTTTCCATGTATCCTTCTGGATTTGTCTCTACTATACTAGGCTTATCTGTATCTTCTCAGCTAACCATGGGGTCCTTTCTCTAGCTCTGCATCTGTAGTACTAAGCAATATCTGGTACACAATAACTCAGTAACAATTTACTCAATAATAAGTGGAGCCATTTCTGCAAAAAGGAATTTCTCTACTGGCCATTTTCTCTAGGTAGCTCTGTGATTTGATACTTACAAGATCATTGTTTTTTTTTAATTTGTAGCTTTGGAAGAAGAATAAAATTATGTACTATAGCTAAAACAGACTTTTAGCTCATTGAGGCCAGTAGTTTTTAGACCTTGTATCACATACTCTTCACAATCTTCCATAAACCCCTTTCCCATTAGTTCCTCTTCCCTATAAGGAATTGAGGAGAGACAAATGAAGTACATATTCTCTTTACTATTTTTGAAATTGGATTTCTTACATTCTCTCTGGAAAAGGAAGTTAACGCTAGTTTATAATGTAAAGCCAATGGTCTTATATTGATGAAAATTACAGAATATTCATAGCAGTTTCTCTCATAATATCCCCAAGTTGAACACAATGTGGATGTCCTTCAGCTGGCAAATGGATAAATGAACTGTGGCACATCTATATGGGAGCTTTTATACATGATAAAATGGCATAGAACTAAAAACATATGAATGCAGTAAAACTGGGGTCTCTTGAATGAGATTGGTAGGTTATTTAAAAGTTAGTACTCTGGTTATGTTTTTATACTATATGACTATAAGCTGTTAATGTTGGGGAAGCTGGGTCCAGAGGATATTTCTGTATTATTTTTCATGACTGATTACCAATCTATAAGTTTTCCAAAGCAAAAGTTTACCTTTCGATAGTGGTTGTCCCAATTTACATTCCTACCACCATGCGGGAAGGTTCCTTTTTCCCCACAGCCTCGCCAGCACTGATTGCTGTTTGTGTTCTTGGTATACGCCAATCTCTCCAGTTAGATGGTATCTTAATTATGTTTTAATTTGCATTTATCTTATGGCTAAGGATGTTGAACATCATTTCTTATATTTACTGGCCATTTGAACTTTTTCATCTGAGAACTGCCTATTAATTTCTTTTGCCCATTTTTCAATAGGGTGTTTGATTTTTGAGGGGCTTACTTTTCTTCAGTTCCTTGTATATTCTGGTTATGAGCTTCCTATCTGAGGGTTGAAAAAAGAGAAGGGAAGGATTTCTAACTTTGCCACAATATGTATGTGCACAAAATACTCAAGATCAATGTAAGCTTTGTGAATTGCACTTATACATATCAACAAAATGGGGGAAAAGTTTATCTTTAATTCTTTAATAAAAGTAAAGATACCTCAAAAAATAAATAATATGTTATGTGGATTTATTACTTAGAGCCAAACTTGGGATGCCACAGTTTTTGAGTCCTGAAGCCCAGAGTCTTTTACGAATGCTTTTCAAACGAAATCCTGCAAACAGATTAGGTAAAAAATTTTAATTAGTTTCGTGTGTGTGTGTGTGTGTGTGTGTGTGTGTGTGTGTGTGTGTGTGTTGCCGATTGGGGTTTTTTGGTGGAAGTGGATTTGTTAGTGAGATTATTAAGTACTAAGGCATATTAAAAGCAGTGAGGGAACAGTGTGTGTGTATGTATTTCTCCTTGAAATAACCTTCCAACCAAACAACTTTTGATAGGTGCAGGGCCAGATGGAGTTGAAGAAATTAAAAGACATCTATTTTTCTCAACAATAGACTGGAATGTAAGTATAAGATGATAACTTGCTTGAATTTTTGTTTATGATTAACACGTGTTTTAAGTCTTTCTTTTCTCCTCCAGAAACTGTATAGAAGAGAAATTCACCCACCTTTTAAACCTGCAACTGGTAGGCCTGAAGATACATTTTATTTTGATCCTGAGTTTACTGCAAAAACTCCCAAAGGTAAAGAGCAAAAAACATGAAAACTCAAATATAAGGTGGTATATATGGTTTTTTTTTCTTACTTTAACATAGCTTTTCAAGAATAATTCTTTATGCTACCCTGGAATCCCCTAAATCTGCTGTGTATTGACCTTGTATTTACCACTTAACTAAAAGTTATAGCACTGGTAGCCTATCATGTTGGGCTGTACTATCCACTTATGGTAGCCAGTAGCCACTTATAGCTAATTAAGTGTAAATTAAATTAAAATTTGGGCTGAAAGAATGGCATAGCGATTAAAGCACTTGCCTTGCAAGTACAAGGCCCTTAGTTTGATTCCCCAGCACCACATAAAGCTGGGCGTGGTGGTGCATGCCTGTAAACCCAGCACTCGGGAGGCTGAGGGAGACTGATTGTTATGAGTCCAAGGCCAGCCTGGGCTACAGAGCAAGACCTGGTCTCAAAAAAAGAAAAAGATTATAAAATTAAGTTTCCCAGTCATACTGTGCACATTTCAAATGCTCAGTTACTCTATGTGGCTACTTACTACCATATTAGCACAGATGAAGGAAAATTCTGTTGTTTCAAGATGTTTTAATGGAAGAGTGCTAATATTAAATATTATTTATCTGCTGATTCATCCATTTATTATATTCAAATGAATTAGCTATTCTCTAGCTTCTGGGAGAGTATTAGAATAGAGATGGTCAGAGAAGATCTGTTGCAGAACCCTACTGAAGTATCCTAGAAATCAAGAGGTGTGCAATGAGTGCCTGAGAAGAACCCTAGAGTAAGTGAGAAAAGTCAGTGGCAATAATTCTCACTAACTTTCAAAGGAATCTTAGTAATTTCTTTTTTATTTTAGACTCACCTGGAATTCCACCTAGTGCTAATGCACATCAGCTTTTTCGGGGATTTAGTTTTGTTGCTATTACCTCCGATGATGAAAGCCAAGCTATGCAGACAGTTGGTGTACATTCAATTGTTCAGGTGAGTAGATTCCTTGATAATATTAGATTAGAAATATCAGGAGATGTAGTTCATTGTGTGAATAAGATTACATTTTGTCTGCTAACCTTTAAGTGAAAACCTTTTTTTTTTTTGTGGTACTGGGGATCAAGTTCAGGGCCTTACTTACTTTTGATTTTGAAACAAGCTGTCACTAAGTTGCCCAGGCTGTGCTTCAACTTGTGATCCTCTTGCCTCAGCCTTTATGATTGATAGGATTACAGACCTATGCCACCAGGCCCAATTTAAGTGAACAGTTTAAAATGCATTTTGTATCATTGACATTACTCTTAGAACCTCTTTTCATACGTCTTGAAAAGATTGCATGAAGCAAAATCCTAGATACTTCTGTAACTTGAAAATGAAATTCTAGCTGGGTGCAGTGGCACAGGTCTCTAATCTCAGCACTCTGGGAAGCTGAGATAGGAGGATTGCAAGTTTGAGCCCAGCCTGGGTAGCTTAACTAGACCCTGTCTCAGAATAAAAATAAGAAGTTGGCTGGAGGTGTAGCTCATTGCAAAGGCCCTGGGCTCAAAACCCAGTATAACAAAAGAAAGGGAGGGAGAGAGGAAAGGAAGGAGAAAATAGAAGTCTGAAAGAATTAAAATTAGCCTCATTATCTTGTCTGTCCCCTCTTATGCCTCAGAATGTTTATGAAGCCTAATATACTTCATCCCTGCCTCTTGTGGGTCAGCTATGATGTCAGAGTCTCGTGGTTCATTAATAACCTAGAACAGGTCAGCACATTTTCTCTATAAAAGGTCAAAAAATAAATATTTGAGGCTATATTTCCTCTCATGGCTACTCACCTATGCTACTATAACACAAAAGCATCCATAGACAATATATAAACAAATGAATATGACTGAGTGCCAATAAAACTATCTGTAAGCCTCTTCTGGCCACATGTGTCTGTAGTCCTGTCTGCTCAGGAGTCTGAGGCATGAGGCCTACCTACTGAGCAACAAAGCAAGACGTAGTCTCAAAAAAATGTACTTAGAAAAATAGGTGATGAACCAGATTTGTCCCACAAATTAGCCAGTTTTTACCTTACAAAGACACAAAAACTAAGAATGAACTCAAATCCTAATGTTGCCATATTTTGGGTCCTTGTTCTTTTGGAGCCCACATTTTCATTAAGAATAAATGATTATAGATATTGACTTAGATTGCCCTCTACCTCGTTATTCTGTTTATGAGAGTTGCAGAAAAAGTCAGTAAAGGCAAGAGAAGCAGTTTGCTAGGAGTATGTTTGTAACTGGTAACTGGACTACTAAAAGAAATCTTGTTAGAGAAACACAGTAATATAAACCATTGGATTTCTTTCGTCTCCTACTTTTATGAAAAATAATTTAATTTGTCCTAATCTGATCATTATACATTGTCTTATACTGAAATATCACACTGTATGCCAAAATTTATAAATTACATGTTAATTGAAAATTATTTATTTCCCCATTATTATATATGTGATACACAGTGGTTACATTGAGCTTGAGCTTTTGTGCACATATATATGACATCAACATTACAATCTGTTTTCCTCCTCATTTTTTGGCCCTCCCACACCTTCTCATTCCCTCTAACTCCTATCAGACCCATTTGGTTCTATAAAATGTCTGTATTCTGGGTTTCTCATCATAGAGAAACCATTTGATATTTAACCTCCTGCATTTGATTCACTTACTAAGCATGATGGTCTCAATTTGTGTCCATTTACCTTATTTTTAAATCTTTAATTCATCTTTTTAATTACATAGGGAACTAAATACAGTTTTTGAAACATTTGTCTTGTTTTTAGGATATTATTAACACTTGGATTTGCTTGATTAAAGTTTTTTTCATGAGTCAGTCATCTTACTTTTAAAGAAAACTTTAGTTGTAGTAGGTGTGTTCCACTCTCTGTGGAAGACCTGGGCCTGATGGCACAGACCTATAATGTCAGCACTTTGGGAGGCTGAGGCAGGAGAATGGTAAGTTTGAGCCTCGCCTGGACAACTTAGCAACTTAGTGAGACCCTGTCTCAAAAACTAAAAATGGGCTGGGGGTGTTGTGTGAAGGCCCTTGGCATGATCCCCTGTACCACAAAAAAGACGTGGAAATATGGCACGTTTTTAAATTATAATTAATATACCTAACATAAAAATCACAAATAATGTTCTATCTAGTTTGCAGAAATGATTAGCATGATATAGATAGATATACACATGCGAGTGTGTGCACCAGTTCTCTAAGTTGAATGTAATTATCACATGTATACTAGTAAAAATAATTATGGGACAATGTTCTACATAGTTCAAGTTTTGCATTATACAAAGCTCATAGACATAGAAGATTTCATATAAATGTAGGTAAGGGCAGCACTAATTCCCTCAGCCTATTTATAGAAACACTAATTTGCTGTCCATTATATACCATATGTTATTAGTCCCTAAATTTTGAAAAACTTCTTCAGCAGAAGTTGTATAGAACTATGACTTGATGGTGAATACAAGAGGACATAGCTACGGAAAGTCCAAAATGATGTCAGCATTCACAAATAGTTTTTACTTTATCCTTATTTCTCCTTGAGAAAACAGAGGCTCAAGGTTACATGACACATAGGTGGTAAATGTGAAACAATCCAAGTGTGCTAATCCTAAATTATCCTAAATCTTTTCTTCTGTACCAAAATTTTAAATTTCTCCTTACATGGATGCTTCAGAAAAAAAAAAAACTATAGTTGATTGGAGAGTGGATAAGGCCATACAGGCCATTTATCAAGTATCTCTGTTTTTCATATTATATGTGTTTAGTTTTTTCTTTTTAACACAGACTTCTTTAAAAGGCAATCTCTTGTTACAAATATGTACTTTTAGAAGAGTAAGTGCTGTAAAGAATCATTTTTTTATTTTTACTGATACTCATAGTTAAACCATGCTGAGAACATGTAAATAACCCTATCGGAAATGCACAAAGACATTATGGAGCTCTTTATCAGTTTATGATGTTTTTGTAGCAGTTACACAGGAACAGTATTCAATTTACTGATGGATATGAAGTAAAAGAAGATATTGGAGTTGGCTCGTACTCTGTTTGCAAGAGATGTATACATAAAGCTACAAACATGGAGTTTGCAGTGAAGGTAAATACTTTTAGATTTAAAGCTAATGATTCTTATTCATGTTCGTCACTGTAAGCTGAAAAATTGCACTCTTTACTTTGGGAAAGGTGCTTTTTGTATCAAAATATATTATCTGCATGTATGAAAATAGCACATTAAAATCTATTTATAAAATTAATAAGCACTAATAAAAACATACTTAGCCAGTTATGGTGCCACACACCTTTTATCCCAACGTGCTAGGGGTCTGAGGAAAGAGAATCTCAAATGTAAGCCAAGCTTAGACATCTAAGTGACCCAGCAAAATCCTGTCTCAAAATAAAAAAAAATTTAAAGGTGGGAGGTGCAGCTCAATGGAGAGCCCTTGGGTTCAGTTCCCAATATCACCAGAGAGAGAGAGAGAGAGGGTAAGAGAAATTAAAAGAAGTATCTTTTGTTACTGAAAGTTAAAATAAATTTAATATCTCAGCTAATGGTCTTAAAAAATCTTAATCTGGAGCCATGAATTTCCATGGAAGGGTCAGGTAATTGCCTGTGTCATACATCTAATTAGCCCAGAGTCGTACCAGTTTATACCTAATGTAATTTTTTATAGTACTCCTTTTACTCTAGGTGCCTGTTTATAGTGATGGTGTCACCGATTTCTTCAAAATTGTGTGCCAAATTTTGTGTTTACATTTTTCTGGCAAATAGTTCATACATTTCTTTACATTTAAAGGGATTTATAAAAGAATAAAAGAATAAGAACCATGGCAAAAAATATCATTATCAATTTTAATTTCATCAGGTATCCCAAGAAACAAATTTTCCAAGCCAGAAGTTGAAGCTCTGTGATAAAGTTTAAATTTGAAGCCCTTACCTGTGAATAAATGAATACAAGGTTTAAAGTCTACCTTTTCACTTCTTGGAATAGTAATGTCCGCTCTCCTACTTGAAGTAATTCAAGTAATGTCTAAAGTTTTGAACTTATCTTAAACCTTAGTGCTAATGTGTAAAAACAGGTAGCTCATGTGTATTTAATGAAGAGAGTTACATTAATTGTTCTCATCATTATAAACTTATAGATAATTGTTTTAAAGAGTCATCATTGCCAAGGGTGGTGGTGCATGCCTATAATTCCCGTACTCTGGGAGGCTGGTGCAAGATAATTCCAAGTTAAAGCCCAATATGAGCAACTTAGTGAGACCCTGCCCCAAAATAAAAAAAAAAAAGAAAAGAAAAAGGGTTGCCACTGTAGCTCAGTGTGAGTGCCCTTGTGTTCAATCCCCAGTGCCAGAAAAACATTCTCTATAAGACTTTTTGTTAGATATAGGGATGAACCACAGAAATAAATGTAACTTGCTATGTTATTGTACTCATTGCTTTTACTGAAGTCTGGAATACATAGAAATTTTCAAATTGCTTATATAAAGGAAGGAATAATGTATTTGATGGAAAGGTTAAGGATGTATCTTGCCTCAGTTAACATCAGAAAAAGCAGAAATGTCCTGACGCCCAAATTGAATTGCAGAAACTATGAGAAGTATGTCCAAAGCCTTGAGAATAACTCCAAGCTATTTGTGGATTCCTTTGATTTAAGTTAGATTCTTTTTTTTTTTTTTTACAGTTCTGGGGATTGAATATAGGACCTTCATTCTGAGCTACCCTCACCCAGCCTCTTTTTATTGTTTATTTGAGATGGGTCTTGATAAGTTGCTAAATTGCCCAGGCTGTGCTGGAAATTACGATTCTCATGCCTCAGTGTCCCAAGGTGCTGGGTGTGCAGGCCTGCACTACTGGGCCTAGCTTAATGTAGAGTCTTAAATCCAATCCCAACAACCACATTCTACAGATAACACTATAGACCTAAGTTCAGAAACACAAGTATAGATATGATATAAGCTGTGCTCAGATTAACAGATCAGAGAATGTTGCTAAAATTTAATACCTCCAAGGGTGTTCGGATTTTCAGGAGACTAGTTCCAGGTTATCTCACTTGAATTAGCATGTCTATTCTATATACGTCTCTTCTCAACCACCTGTCTGGCTACTTCCACGCTACAATTTGCTGTTGACTACAGTGTGAATACATATTTTTTTCCTATTCTCCAGACAGAATTGTTTTACAACTAAACCCATTCCAAAATAATTGGCCTCATACCAAGAGTTAAGCTCTTTCCTAAGTTTCTGGAGTGGTTGAGTATTTATTGTATACACTAATTACTAAGCTGTTTTTAAACTGAGTATACAAGGGCAAGAGATATGACTGAATAATAAAGTGTATTTCAAGCACATAGGAGCCTCTGGGTTTGAATTCCCAACACCACAGAAAAATGAATATACGAAGGCCACAAAGTTCATTTCATTCCACCCTTTGAGTGAATTGAAATCCAAACTTGTCTTTTGAAAATATATTACATTAATAGATTAAAACACTAAGAGAAATATTTTTAAAAGCAGCTGACAAGGCTAGAGGAATAGAACAGCAGTTAGTGTGCTTGCCTAGTAAGTGAAAAGCCCTGAGTTCAATTCCACAGCACCATATAAGCCAGGCATAGTGGCACATGCCTGTAATCCCAACACGTAAGAGGCTAAGGCAGGAGGATTGCTGTGAGTTCAAGGCCAGCCTGGGCTACATAGTAAATTCAGGACCAGCCTGGACTACAGAGCAAGACCCTATCTAAATTTAAAAAAAAAAAGAGTAAAGAGCCGACAAAAGGTTTAGAAAGCTATATTCGTATTTTTAAAACTTTATTATAGTAGTTAAACAATTTTAGTCAAGTAAAATTCTAGGCATTGTTTTCTGTGTACTTTTCCGCTTGGTTTCAAAAAACCAGCTTTTTGGGCTGGGGTCATAGTTAGTTATTACAGTGCTTGCCTAACAAGTGCATGGCCGAGTTCAGTTTCTCAGCACCACATAATTGCTGGGCATGGTAGCACACACACCTGTAATCCTAGCACTCAGGATACAGAGTTAAAAAAATTTCTCTGAGATCAAGGCTAGCCTGGACTATGTAGTGAGTTCAGGACCAGCCTAGACTACAGAGTGAGACCCTATCTCAACAAAATGGACTTGTTCTACTTAGCTCTTAGTGAGGCTGGCCTCATACACAGGACAATCCTCCTGCCTCAGCCTCCTGAGTGCTGGGATTACAGGTATGCACTATCACACCCAGTTTATGTGGTGCTGGAGAAGGGATCTCAGGGTCTTGAGATTCAGTGTTTATAAATACCTTATAACTAATGGGATATTCCATTAAAATAAATTATTAAAAGAGGTGAAATTTATTCAATAAACGGGGCTGGAGGAATGGCACAACAGCACAAGTCCGTAGTTAGATTCCCTAGCACCACATAAAGTCAGGTTTGGTGGTGCATGCCTATAATCCCAGCACTCTGGAACCTGAGGCAGAAGGATTACTATCAGTTCAAGACCAGCCTGGGCTGCAGAGTGAGACCCTGTCTCAAAAAAATTTTTTTTTCAGTAAACAGATGTTTTAACATTGGCGATACATTGATACATCTAGCTCTTAATTGTTTGTGTTGATAGGGAGTTAAAAGTTGACAGAATTTTCAGATTTTTAAAACATTCACTGATGAAAGAAAAGATAGATTATATTGGAGCTGGTGATAATGTGACTCATTATTAGAATTTATAGCCTTGCCACCAATATCAAATCTAACTTTTTAATTAAGCAGTCTGATTAGGTAGTTGAATAAACCTGATTTATAAATGTCTTATATAAACAATATTTACATAAAATGATAAATGAGGTATGTGACTATAAATATTTAAGGTTTATTTTCCTGAGATTTTGAGATAAATATTTGCCTTTTAGATTATTGATAAAAGCAAGAGAGATCCAACAGAAGAAATTGAAATTCTTCTTCGTTATGGACAGCATCCAAACATTATTACTCTAAAGGATGTAAGTATATTCTTAAATAAAGGTCATTCAAAGCAGTTGTCTAACTCACATTTGAAATAAAATTTGAGAGCTGGAGAAGAGGCTTAGTCATAGGGCACTTGTGTACTTGTCTAGCATGTGTAAAAACCTACATTCATTCTCAGCACCCACCACACAAACACACGCACGCACACGCACACACACACACACGCACACACACGCACACACACTCACACAGAGTATGTGGGAAATGGCATACTTTCATTTATAAGGAAAAATATATGATTAAGTTCGTACTTTGGCTTTGACTGTAACATTATTGTTATAGTGTCTACATTTTCTTGCACGTATACACAAATACTCAATACTAGGATTCAAACTGTCTTCCACATTACTGTCAGAGACCACTAATGCTCTTGGCTACCCGTGTTACTTCCGTACTTCCATTTCATACTTCCTAGCCCAAGGACCTTTTTTTGTTGTTGTTGTTTGTTTTCACACTCCCTCACACATCCTCTTCTCCAGCCATACTATCATGTATACAATATTTTGATCATGCCTCATTTCCTCATGCTGCTTATCTTTGAATTTATGGCACTCACAGTTGAGAACACTATTTCCCTTCTTCTTTACTTGCCAAACTACCACATGTTTAAAAGTCGGCTAAGGCACTCCTTCCTCCAAGAAGCCTGCCCTGCCATCACCACCTGTAAAATAAGTGAGGTATCCTTTTTTGTTTTGTTTTTATTTTTGAGACCGGGTCTCACTCTGGAGCCCAGGCTGGCCTTGGACTCACAACAATCTTCCTGCCTCAGCCTCCTGAGTGCTGGGATTACAGGTGTGTGCCACCATACCCAGCTTTATGTGGTGCTAGGGAATCAAACGTGGGTACTTAGCACTTGGCTTAGCCCTTGTTAGGCAAATGCTTTGACAACTGAGCCATTCCTCCAGCCCCAAGTGAGATATCTTTTACTTGGATTGTCATGATATCCTGCTACTTTGCCTCCTACAGGTTTAATATAACAGACTATTGGCAAAGAATGTACCCTCTCCAGGTAACATTCAGCCTTGCTACATAGGCGCCAAGGCCATATGTGGGTTTTGTCAGAACTCCAATTTCCTCAAATTAACTTGCCACTGCACCGTTAGAAGAATAATGTTAACTTAGTTGAATTAAAATATGAAGCTGCTCAGACTAAGTGATTCTTTAATATCCAAGAAATCAACCAAGACAATTATAAAGGAACTTTAGAAAATACTTTTCCTCACCCTCACCTTGGAAACTCTATAAACTGTCACTGTTTTTTTTTTAATTTTTGCTCTTTCCTTCATGTGAAATTCCAAAGCCTCTAAAATTTTCCTCAGACTTTCATTAAAGCATTGCCAACACATTTTTTATGTTTCTATTTTCTCTTATGTACCTGTTTTCCACATGACAGTAAAAAAATTTGAAGGTAGTCATATCATTTTCTTCATCTTTGGAGCCCTAGCACCTGTACAGTGTCTGGTATCTCTTATGGAGCTAAATAAAAGTGTCTAGTAAGTCTGAGGTAAGAGAGAAATAAAAAGGACTTGAAGTTTAAGGGGTTTTTATCCATTAGAGATTGCTCAGAGTACAAATTCAAAATTCCAGTTAGCTTTCTATTTTTATTAGGAATTCTTTTTGGTTATATACAAATTCTTTTAAGTAACTTATCTTCCTACTTCATTTTTGGTTATAACTTGTCTTTCAGTTCAGTCAAAACTGAATAATGCATTCATTTTGTGTAGATCAGTACAGAAGCTCTGCCTTTACAGAAATTTTAAGAAAATAACAAGAATGTATTATTGTACCAGTCCCTACTGTCATTAGTAGATAGAAATCAAAAACAAACCCCAAGAACATAATTCAGTGCCTTTTTGTATACAGTACCCATAATTGCTGTGATTGCCATGAGTTAAGTTTCACATAAGGAAATAATAGAATGTTTTCCTGACATTCAGTCTTATCAATTCGTATTTTAATATTCTTCAGTATATAAAATTGTTTCCAAATTTTATATCCTCCACTGGTTGTGATAGCTAAATTTTTTCTTGAATTATTAAATGAGTTTTAATTACTCTTTAATATTTTAGTCTTTGGGAAATACATAAACCTTCAAATACTAATGTTTTATGTTTTGGTGTTGAATTTTATAGGTATATGATGATGGGAAATATGTGTATGTAGTAACAGAACTTATGAAAGGAGGTGAATTGCTGGATAAAATTCTTAGGCAGAAATTCTTCTCTGAACGAGAGGCCAGTGCTGTCCTGTTTACTATAACCAAAACTGTTGAATATCTTCATGCACAAGGGGTAAGTTTTAACATTGTTCATAGATGCGCACACAAACTTTTTATATTTTAATACTCAAGCTAAAATTATAAATATGGGGACTGGAGGAATGGCTCAGCAGCTAAAGCGCTTGCATAGCAAGCACTAAGTCCCCTATTTTGATTCCCCAGTACCACATAAGCTGGGCATGGTGGCACACACCTGTAATCCCAGCACTCGGGAGGCTGAGACAGGAGGATTGCTGTGAGTCCAAGGCCAGCCTAGGCTCCGAAGTGAGTTCAGGACCAACCTGGACCACAGAGTGAGAACCTGTCTCAAATAAAATAAAATAAAATAAAATAAAATTATAAATATGGAAGTCACATTCTACATGTAATGGAAAATAATGACTATTACTTTCATATTATTTTCATTATACTATTCTACTTCCTCTTTATAACTTTTCTCGTTGGGCTTGAGTTAACTACTTTGAAATTCTAGCTTGTTTATATTAAATTCTTAACACTTTCCAAGAAAAAGTGAGTGAGATCCAACCTTGAAAACAGTGTCATTTTTGCTACTCTGTATTCTTAAAAATCAGCCCCACTTTGAGTTAGAAGAATTTTTAAATCTTTGATTATGTTTACATATGAAAGAAAAACCTTGGATCCAGGAGTGTAAGTCAGTAGTGAAACATTTGCCTAGATTGCAAAAAAGCCCTGGATTCAATCCACAGTATGGCAAAAAGAGGAGAAAAAAAGGAGAACCCTTAAAATGAATGCAGCAAAGTGATCACCTGTTTCTACCTGGTGGATGCTCTCCTTACTTCTTTTAGCATAGAGATCCTGACTAGATGGCTCCCTAAAAATTCATATTTTTTAAAAATAAGGAAATCTGGGAGGGCAAAAGTTTAATAAGTGCCAAAAAATTGTTATAAAAAGGTAGGCTGGAAGCTGGGGATATAGCTCAGTGGTTAGAGCACTTGCCTAGCAAGTGCAAGGCCCTGAGTTCAATTTCTCAACACCACATAAGCTGAACGTGGTGGCACATACCTGTAATTCCAGCACTGGGAAGGCTGAGGCAGAAGGATTGCCATGAAATCAAAGCCAGCCTGGGCTGAAAAATCCAGAACCAGCTGGTACTGCAGAGCAAAACCCTTTCTCAGAAAAAATAAAGTAAGAAGAAAGTCTGGAAAGGAAGGGGGGAAAGAGAAAATGAGGGGAGAAGACAGGAAAAGAGAACAGTAGAGGAGTGAAGAAAGATAGAAAACAACTGAAGAAAATAGGCCTATTGCTGCAGCCCTGTGATCACATTGAACAAAAGAAGGGAAAGGGAACATTTTGCACCCTTTGTCATGCCCACACACTGTGTGAGCCAGAGCAAGCTTGAACAGTGGAACACCCTCACCCACACAGAAGGCCTGAGGGTGCAGTGGATTTAAGCAAGCTGCAGTGACACTAATAGGCATGCCTTAGAGCAAAGGAGGAGATGTCTGGCAGACTCAGGACTCCCATGTACAGCACAGATGAGAAAGAAAAAGGAGCCACCTGCTTCCCCTGTCATGCTTGTGTACAACACATAGAAACAAACATGAAGACTCACACCAGAACAGGTTGAAACAGTGGGTATCCTTCCCTTGTCAAGTGCTTGCAGGAACTTTGAAAGAAGAAGCCTGGTAATGCCAGTCCAGAAGACAGGTGCCCCATATCCCAAGCTGGGAAATTTCTGTGTAAACGTAGGAAAAGGAGGTAAGCCAGGCAATACAAGAGCAGAGCCAGGCCTTGGGCACGTGAGTATCTTGGCACAGAAAGGATAAAAAAACTGGTGGGCTCTAACCCCCACTGCTCATTCATATTGTTGCCTGTGGGTGCTGACTTAGAATGACCCACTGAGACAGGAAGAATAAGTAGGACTGGGGTGAAGACACACAGAAACAGCCACGAAGGTCAGAAAATTGCAAAGTGCCAGCTGGCACCAATGACCAGCAGCTTCCACCACAGAGAAAAAATTCTCTAACATGGACAGAGCAGAAACTCATGGGCCTGAATTTGTCAAGTAGCTGGGCACTAAAGGAGAACTCCCCCAGTGTCCCAGGCAGCACATTGCACAGCCAAAGGTTAACACTCAAGACAACAACTATTTAAACCGGGTTCTCCCATCAGAATGCACAGATTGTCCAAGGAACCACCACCACAAGCCAGAGAAACACCCATCAGTGACATGAGAAAACATAGATGCAAGGCATCTAAGAAAGCCCCAAGTCCACCAAGGGTGGCCCAAATAGGACTAGAGGAAGTGTCAGACTTTCAAAACTGACAAACATAATCTCAAACAACAACCTGCTCAAGATATTTATCGAGTTTCAAAAATATATAACTAAAGAGCTAAAGGAAGAAACACATGTGAGGCTGGCAGAACTGCCGAAGTCAATACAAGAAATGAAAGACAGATTCACTAAAGAATTTAAAAACAGTAAAAAGATAATGGAAGGTATCAGGAGATGAAAATCTTATTGGAAAGTTTGGGGAACAGAATGACCCAAATGAAAAGAGAATGTTAGATCTCGAAGACTGCAGAAATCATGAACCAAATTCTTTTCTTTCTTTTTTTTTTTATTTTTTGAAACAGGGTCTCACTCTGTGGTCCAGGCTGGTCCTGAACTCACTTCAGAGCCCAGGCTGTCCTTGGACTCACGGCAATCCTCCTGTCTCAGCCTCTCGAGTACTGGGATTACAGGTGTGCGCTACCACACCCAGTTTATGTGGTGCCGGGGAATTGAACTAGGGTACTTAGTGCTTGCTAGGCAAGCACTTTAACCGCTGAGCCGTTCCTCCAGCCCCCTGGACCAAATTCTTAGTGATGTTCAAATAACATGTCGAGGAAATGGATACCAACAGATCATAGATGACTCAAAGAAATTTAATCTCAGAATTACAAGAATGCAGGGGAAATGGAGCTGTAGGAATAGCTCAGCAGTGAAAGCACTTGCCTAGCAAAGACTAAGTACCCAAGTTCAATTTCCCAGCACCACATAAGCTGGGCATGGTGGTGCATGCCTGTAATCCAAGCACTCAGGAGGCTGAAACAGGAGGATTGCCATGAGTCCAATGCCAGCCTGGGCTCCATAGTGAGTTCAGGACCAGCCTAGGACACAGAGCGAGACCCTTTCTCAAAAAAAAAAAAAAAAATACAGGAAAAAAGTAGAAATTCAAACTAAAGGATTAAGAAATTTGTTCACTGAAGTCATATGAGAAATTTCTGCATATATAGAAAAAGAAATGGACACACAAGTGACAGGCATATCATATACCAGCTAGATAGGACCAAAACAAAAGCTCCCCAAGTCGCATTATAGTAAAAGTTACAGACATCCAATGCAAAGAGATCATCCTAAAAGATGTAAATGAAAAATAGCAAGTAACATACTAAGGCAAATCAGTCAGAATAACAACAGACTTCTCCACCCAAACTCTGAGGGCCAGAAGAGCCTGGAGTGGAGTCTTCAAAGCCCCAAAAGAAAACATTTGGCAACCAAGATACCTATACCCAACAAAATTATCATTTAAAATTGACAATGAAATAAAGACCTTCTGTGACTATCTTAGTTAATTCTTCATTGCTGGGACAGAATACCCAGCTTTCACTACTTTAGGGAGGAAAGCTTTATTTAAGCCCAGTTTCAGAAGGTCCCAGTCGATTCACGATGGACAGCTAGAAAATTGTAGAATCACAGGGTGGAGCTGGGACTGGAGCTGGAGACAGAGCTCCTCAGAGCATGGCAGAATGGAGTCAAGCCAGGTCTGAGAGAGAGGAAGAACATAACCAGAACACACCTCTCCAGGTCAGTCCCCAAGCATCTACCCCTTCCAGCCTGGCCCCACATCCCAATGGTACACAGCATCCAAAGGTACATGAAGCTTTTGGGAGACACTCCAGATCCAAATCACAACATTCTATGCTTAGACCCCAAAAAACTTAATGTCTGCCTCCTTACGTAAAATACATTTAGTCCTTTTCCAATAGTTGCCAAAGTCTTAGCAGTTTTAGCACTGCTAAAAAGTCCAAGTCCAAAGTCTCCTCTGAGATGCAAAGCAAACTCTCAGCTGCAAGCTCCTGTGAAAAACAAGAGTTAAGCACATCCAGCATATAGTGGTATGGGATAAGTATTCCCATTGCAAAATGGAGGAGTAGAAGGATAAATTGCATTCAGATCAAACCAGGTTTGAAACACAGAAGGGAAAGGATTAAATTCGGTACCTTCATGTCTAGCATCTAGGGTTAACTGGCTGCAGCGAGATGTGAACTCCAGTGGGCTTGGGTGGCCCCACCCCTATAGCGTTGCCTTCATTTTCTTCTTGGGATGGCCTTGCCACAGCCTGCACCTTCCTTGGATAGCAATCCGTGCTTCTGGCTTCTCCAAATTTTTCGAGTCTCTACTGCACCTTAGGCTTCTTTTTTTCAACTTTGTATACTGACCTTCCAGGAGCACACTGCCTGGCCTCCAAGGTCTTCCTCTGAAATCTGGATGGAAACCTCTCTAACCCCACAATTCTTGCACTCTGCAAGCCTGTAAAACGAGGATCTTGTAAATGTCACAAAGGTCAGCCACTGGCTTGAGCAGCAGCCTCGCTCCCTTGGTCAGTTGCTACAGACTCTGCGGCTAGACGCTGGCAGACATTTTTCCCTTTTGTAATGGGAATATTTACCCAGTGCCATTATCTGGTAGGTAGAAGTGCTTAACTCTTTGGTTTTCATGGGAGATCACAGGTGAGGATTTACCTTGCATCTCAGAGGAAACTTTGGGCTTGGACTGGACTTCTTAGTAGTTTAAGAGTTTAGCAACTCTTTAAAAGGACTAAAAGCATTTTTCATAAGGAGGTGAATGTGAGTCTTTTGTAGGCTGGGGTGGATTGTTGTGGGTTTGGATCTGGAGTATTCCCCCAAAATCTCATGTACCTATGGATACTGTGTACTGTTGGGAGGTAAGACCTGGCTGCTGTGAAAGCTTGGAGATTGGCCTGGAGGGGTATGTACTGGTTCTGCCCTTCCTCCCTAACTTGGCTTTGTTGTGCCACGCCATGTGGATTTCTGGCTCTGCCTCCAGCTCCAGCCCCACCATGAGGCTCCACAGTTTTTCAGCCACCTACTCATGAATGGACTGGGACGTTCTAAAACTGAGCTAAAATAAATCTTTCTCCCTAAAATTGTGAATATCAGGTATTCTGTCTCAGCAACGAGAAAGTAGCTTCTCAGAAAAAGGCAGTACAGATGGCCAACAAGCACATGAAAAAGTGTTCATCATCACTGGCCATCAGAGAAATGCAAGTGAAACAACATTGAGGTTTCATCTCCAGTAAGAGTGCCTGCATTAAGAACTCGAAAAAATACAATTATTTCGAGGCTGTGGCGGCCGGGGGACACTTCTACACTGTTGGTGGAACTGCAGTCTGATTCAACCATTATGGAAAGCAGTCTGGGGATTCTTTAGAAGGCTGAGAATAAAATTCCATTGGATTGAACTACAGCTCTACTGGGCATGTTCCCAAAAGAAATGAAGTTAGCATATCATAAAGACACAACCATATCCATGTGTATAGCAACATAAGTTAACAATAGCCAAATACTGGAAACAACCTATTTGCCCATCAGCAGAAGAATGGATAAAAAAAGATGTGGTATATATGCACAATGGAATATCATGCAGCAGTAAGGAAAGATGTGAAGCTTTTGAAAGACAATAGGGCTACAGGGCTACTGTGAGTCAGTAATAGTGAAGTGGACAAGAAACAAAAAGAATAAGTATCAACTGGTGTCCCTCCTATGAAATTCATGTAAGCAATTGAATAAAAAGACCTTAACATAAGGGAGAGGATAGGAAGAGGAGCAGTGACAGCTAGGAATGGTGTGTCACAGAAAGTGGGAGAGGGAAGGTGTAGAGGAAAAGGGTGAGGGAGGGGAAAATTGGCTAAAAATGATGTCAGTGGTCACTGTCTTCCCCAAGCTGTATGATTTTGTGTTACTGAATCTGTAGTTCATACATAATCATATTTTAAATAAATTTTTAAAAGCAGTAGGCTCATTCCCCAGTGCCACTCACACCCCTATACATGTACACACCACTGAAGCCTGTAAAGAATGTCTGAGAAGTTTATGATAAAATACTCAAGTAGGGCCGAGGATGTAGCTCAGTGGTGCAATGCCTGCCTAGCAGGCACAAGGCCCTGGGTTCAATCCCTGGTTCCAAATCGAATAAAAAGACCACAAAAAAAATACTCAAGTAGTTAATTAAAAGAGGAAGATAAATCAACCATAGTAACATATGGCTTTACTCCCAGCTTTCTGGAAACCTGAAGCAGAAAGATGGTAAGTTCAAGCCGAGCCTGGGTAACTTGGTGTCTTAGGAAGACCCTGTCTCAAACTTCCAAACTAAATAAAGGTTAGGAATGTAGCTCAGTATGAAGACGCTGGGCTCAATCTCCAGTACTGGAGGAAAGTAATAATCATACTAAATTCAAAACAGAAGGTACCTTTTGCATATGTGACATCTTCTATTATATCTCAAATAATACTTAAAGTTCAGGTTTGGGTTTTAGACTTTTTTTCTTTTTGCTCCAAAACACCACGCCTATTCATTTTACTCTGTCTACACTTATTTGCCATGTACTTACTTTGTACACACTGTTCCATCTGTTTATGCTTTAGGTAATACTGGGGTTGGAGTTAAGTGCAGGAACTTCACACTGAGCTACATCTCAGTCCATTTTTTTTGTTTTTGATTTTAGGGTGATTTTCACTAAGTTAGCCAGGCTGGGCCTGAACTTTGAGATCCTCCTGCCTCAGCATCCCAGAGTGCTGAGATTACAGGCCTGACCCCTCTGTTTAGGTTTTAGTTCTGTTTTTTCTTTATTGTTTTTTTCTCCCCACTGTTTTTATGGCTTTTTTATTCTTTCCTTCAGGTCTTAGGTCAAATGTTATTTCCTCTAGAGAGCCTCATTTAAAGTGACCTTCCAAGCTATGCTGTAACTCATGCGACAGACAGAATTTTATTCGTCTTATTTATTTACCACAGCTCCTTATAGAACACCTGGCATGTGATAGACACTTAATAAATGTTTTGAAATAAGAGAATAACCTGGACATACATATTATTGCTGTTTGCATTTCTCTGTAACACAATTACTCAACTGGCTAAAGGAGGAGGAGGTAACTATGATTCTTTCTTCATCCTCCTTGCCCCAGGTTCATATTACAGAGTTACAACTTACATTACTAACAGTTTATAATGTTGGAATAATTTAAAGGTTGACACTCATCTTGTTAAATGCATTGCTTCACAGTTTTTGAATAAGTAACTTGCAGATATATTGTGTGTGTAACTCTTTAATTTATATTTCAATTAGGTGGTTCACAGAGACTTGAAACCTAGCAACATTCTTTACGTGGATGAATCTGGTAATCCAGAATCTATTCGGATTTGTGATTTTGGCTTTGCAAAACAGCTCAGAGCAGAAAATGGTCTTCTCATGACTCCTTGTTATACTGCAAATTTTGTTGCACCAGAGGTAATTACGAGAAGGTTTATTTGCAGTGTTTTGCTATGTTTAAGAACTTGTTTGATGGGATAGAGGCATAGCACAGTACTCGAGCTTAGAGTACTTGCCTAGGAAGTGTGAGGTTCCATCCCAGGTTCCATCCTCTACCACCACGTGATAGCTGGGCATAGTAACATACACCTTTAATCTCAGCACTCAGGAGAATTGCCATGAGATGTAGGCCAGCCTGGGCTACATAGTGAGTTCAGGACCAGCCTAGACTACAGAACAAGACCGTCTGAAAAAAAAAGACTTATATTTGACATAGAATGGTTAATAATTATGTAATTGAAGACTTTTTGAATAAATAATTAGAACCAAATGCCAGCCATTTATTTCCCTGTGTAACATTTCAGTGACATCTTGTTACATGCAAGAGGAAAATCTAAATTCTTTAATAAGGTATTACAATAGCCCATAAATCTCTATAGTATCTTCTACCCTAACTTCTGGCCACTCTACACTCTTTGCCTGTCGGCATGTCTTCTGTGCTCCCTTACCTCCTCTCTTTGCCTATTGAATTCTTACAGGTCCGCTACAAGCTGGGTTATGCATGTTCTTAAAATTCTTATTATTTTGGGCTGGAGGAATGGCTCAGTGGTTAAAGCACTTGCCTGGCAAGAAATACATCAAGTGCTGAGTACCCAAGTTCAGTTTGCCAGTTGTGGTGGTACATGCCTATAATCCCAGCACTCGGGTTGCCAAGACAGGAGGATTGCCATGAGTCCAAGGCCAGCCTGGCTCCATAGTGAGTTCAGGACCAGCCTG
The DNA here is from genome assembly GCA_004027205.1 of Ctenodactylus gundi. NCBI lineage: Eukaryota > Metazoa > Chordata > Mammalia > Rodentia > Ctenodactylidae > Ctenodactylus > Ctenodactylus gundi. Next base: position 23,719 of record PVKB01007786.1, read on the forward strand.
GGATGCAGAGTGAGATTCTGACTCAAAGAGAAAATTATTGTTATTTTACTGGAAAGCAGGATTATAGAAATAGCAGCTGGCTATAACTTGTGCTGTAGCTGACTACTTAGTGGATAATCATTAAATAGTTAAAAGACAATAGGGTGAAAGATCTTAAGAGCACATTTAAAGCTACTTAAAGGTGGGCTTCAGCAGTTGCTTAACAGTGGAGAAGAACATAGCAACCAGGCTTAGCAACCAAATTGCTTAGCATAGGACAGCCCATTACCCAGCTCATCTGTAGAAGCCCCTAGACAGCAAGCCACAGGAGCAACTCATATATCCAGGTCTTCCTCTGACTAGCAGAAGCTTTATCCTCCTTTCTCCTTATGTAATTTTTCCAGTGAAGTGTTCTCTTTGTAACCAAAAAAAAAAATGTTACTTGTAAACATTTCTATAGCACCATACGAAATATAAATTCATTAAAATAAGGAACTTCAGTTTGTTTTGTATTCTTATGAGTATCTATAGAAATAATAAGTGTTCAAATATCAAATTTTAAAGTGTGTGTGTGTGTGTGTGTGTGTGTGTGTGTGTGTGTGTGTGTGTGTGTTGGTAGTAGGATATACTAGATTGGGAGTGATATATTGCCTCATTTCTTAATCATGTTCTGTTGAAGTTTTTCTCATATGCATTGATTTGGAAGATTAATATGTATGAAAAAGAGTAATGTAGCACAGGCCTATAATCCCAGCATTTTGGGAGGCTGAGGCAGGAGGATTTCAAGTTCAAGCCATCCAGGACAATTTAGAGATTTAACAAGAACCTGTCTCAAAAATCAAAATCAAAAAAAAATTGGGCTGGTTATGTAGCACAGTACAGAGGGCAAGTTCCATTTCCAGCACTAAAAGAAAAAAAAGTAATGTAGTAACACTATTCTTTTTTTTTTCTAGGTTTTAAAACGGCAAGGCTATGATGCTGCTTGTGATATATGGAGTCTTGGTGTCCTCCTCTATACAATGCTTACCGGGTAAGTATGTTCCACATACTGTAAGCATTTATGCATCAATATTTTGTACAAATTATATAATTATTTTAAAAATCTTCATGTTAGAACATCTTCCCGTGTTTTCTTACGCTGCCTAATATGTAATCCTGTGCTACCACATTTATAGCTACGTTATTATTGTCTTAAAGTCTTAAAAATTATTTTTATCTTTTGTACTCTTATGTCATGAATATATGCTGTTTTTAATATCCTATAATAATGTTATAGCTTAAAATAAAACATGGTTTATTAAGTCTAACATTTTATAACTATATACCTCACCTGTGGTACATCATTTTGTTGTTTTTTTCACTTTGGTATATTTCTATGAAGTATTGCATTAACTGAATTACTTAGAGTACTTGGAAAGTACAACTAAACATGTATTTATAGTTTTATTTGTATAAAGATTATCAACTAAAAAGGAAATTTTATTCACTGACATTTTAACTTTATGATAAATCAGTTACACTCCATTTGCAAATGGTCCTGATGATACACCAGAGGAAATATTGGCACGGATAGGGAGTGGAAAATTCTCACTCAGTGGTGGTTACTGGAACTCTGTTTCAGATACAGCAAAGGTAAGTATGACTTCCCATTACAAACTCTTCCTTTGTTTTTGTTTTATTCTTGGTGCTGGGAATCAAACTTGGGGACCTGGCATGCTAAGTATGTACTCTACCACTGAATTATCCTCCATCTCTAGCCCTATTATAAGCTTTTCAGAGAATAATTTGTCATAACCTTTGGTGAGAAGAAATATTATCTATTAGCAACTTGTACTCATTAAGTAGTATGTTGATGTTACCCAATAACTTAAACTCTAAAATGGGCCATTTATTTTGTTTCTTTCCCAAAAGACATTGGTTTGGCCTTATATCTATACATCTAAAATTATTTCTTACTGATGAACATAAGATGAATAATAATGATAGTAGTCTTCACAACTTGTCTGCTCTGTCCCTCCCATTACACTTTACCTAAATGATCTCATGTAATCTTCGTAACTACCTTGTAAAATAAAAGGTAGTATATATTTCACAGAAGGAAATTAAGTACCACAGTTTTTGTATGAACTTGTCTATGGCTATACCCCCTGTACACATGAGCACTTTAAAGTAAATCTAATTCCAAAGCCTCATTCCCTAGAAAATGGTATTCTAGTTTTGATTCATAGTAAGAAGAGAAAAATCCCATCTTTTTTTTATAACAGTGTACAATAACCTGTTTTTATAGCCTTTATTTGAAATCAGTATGAAAAGCCCTCTGGGCTGAAATGCCCAGGACAGTCCTGTGGGTGAGGGGCCCCAGCTGAGGGGCCTATCTGGTGTATTTTCACTATTTTTTTTCTGTCCAGTCTTCTGTTTCCTAAACAGCCATGATTTTCCAATAACGGATTTGAGAAATTCTTGAGGGAAAATAAAAAAGAAAAGCACTCCCTCCCCAGATCTGCTATCCCATGGATGGGGCAATGGCTTTCTAATTCTGCTATACCTTCACTTTATTAATACACAATTTTTTTTTCATACTGGGGATTGAACCCAGAGCCTTTGCACTGAGTCCTTTGTTATTTTCTTGTATTGTTTTATTCTGAGACAGGGTCTCACCAGGCCTGGTGTCACAGGCCTATAATTCCAGTACTTTGAGAGACTGAGGCAGGAGAGTCACAAGTTTGAACTTAGCCTGGGCAACATAGCAACTTAGTGAAACCCTGTATCAAATAACAATAAAAAGGGGCTGAGGTTGTAGCTCAGAACAAAGGCCCTATGTTAAATCTCCAGATCATGAAGAAAAAAGAGAGAGAAATACAGGGTCTTTGTCACTTAGACAGGCTGGAATCTAACTTGCATTTTTCCTGCCTCAGCTTCCCAGAGTGCTAGAATTACAGGAATGTGCCACTATACCCAGTTTATGTAGATTTTTTTGATACAGCATGAAGCCCAATTGACCAATTTAATGTCTGCATTAGATAATATAACATATTAGATAATGCTTGGCTTTTATTTTTTCTTTTTTCCCCCATTTTATTGATATGTACAAGTGCAGAATTTAAGGTTTACAATGGAGTTGAGCATTTTGTGCACATACTTTCCTTGTCAAAGTGACAAGGGCTTTCCCGCTCTCCTTTTGTTCCTCCCCCTACCCTCCCTTCCCTCCCTTCACCGCCCCCCACCACACGTCCCCCTCTTTCGCTTTGTCTTTCGTTTAAACTTCCATGAGATAGTTGTGGTCTGGGTCTCTCATATCAGAGAGACCATCCGATGTTTCACCTTCTGCTTCTGACTCACTTCACTAAGCATGATATTCTCAAGTTTCTTCCATTTGCCTGTGAAAACCTCCACGCTGTTGGACCTTACAGATGCGTAGTATTCCATTGTGTATAAGTACCACAGTTTGTGTATCCACTGGTCTGTTGATGGGT